>PVJS01030936.1:0-23762 GCA_004027185.1 Glis glis | reverse complement strand
GAGAGAGAGAGAGAGAGAGAGAGAGAGAGAGAGAGACAGGGAGAGAGAGAGAGAGAGAGAGGGCTGAGGCTGGCTGCGAACCCGGATCCTCCGGTCTCCGCCTCCCAAGACAAATCTGTTTTCTAATGCCAGTCCAGTTACTCACAAAAGCAAGACATTTAGTCTTCTTGAATCCTAGTTTCCTTTTCTTCAAAACAGGCTGGCAATACGTATTTCCCAGAGGAATTAATAAAATGATGAATGAGGGAGCTCCATCCGTGTGCCTGGCACACACGCCCATGCACGCACGCATACACACTCAATGTCAAATCAGTATAATGTAAACCACATCTATAGGGCCTTTCCTGCAGCATGATGGCGTCCAGTCAAGACTCCTGGGATGCCAGTGCCCATCTTCTCATACCTCAACTCTAAGTAGATCTATGGATGCTGTGATAGTTAATCTAGGTTGTCAACTTGACCTGATCATGACACACCCAAGATTATGTGATTTTGGGTGTATAACAGCAGATTAAACAGAAAGCCCTGCCCTGAATGTAGGCAGCAGGATTCTGATAGGTGGGGACTTAGATAAAGAGGTAGAAGCCGCGTAGAGTGTGTGCGACTCTTTCCGAGGAAAAACGCATCTGCTCTCGCCTGAGATCGTCGGCCGCCGGTTTTGCTTTTCTCCGAAGAGCTTCTTGATCTTCTCGGCCTCCAGCTCTTGGAACTGAAACTTCACCATCGTTTCTCCGAAGAGCTTCCTGATCTTCACATCTTGGACTGGGACTGAATTGGTGGTTGCTCCAATCCTAAGACTCCAGCTCTTAGACTGTTCGACCAGCTACTGGTTCCTCTGACTCTCCACGTGCAGTCAGAACCTGGGACTACATTGCTTCAAACTGTAAGCCCATCTGATAAACCCCTTTTTTCAAATATACTCATTCTGTGTATTCTGTTAATCTAGAGAACCCTGTCCAATACAGATGCACTCCTTCACCCCAAGGCTCTGTTTAAAAGAACAAGAGAGCCAAGTTAGATCCCGATTGGGGCTGGAGGGAACGTTCTGGGTCAAGTAGCACCTTGCTTGCTGGGTGGCTAGCTGAGCTGAGACACAGAGCTTAGTATCTATTTCGTGGGGAATGGTGATGCTCATAGGCTAAGGCCAGAGGGTACCTACCCCTGCATGAAACAGCTGAAAGATGAGTCATTTTAGCCACCATTGTCATGTAATGGACTCTAATATTTCTATAAATTCTTTTACAAGATAATTCCATTCAGTGGACTGCATAGTGTACTAGATGCCTAAAGATTCATTCTAATACTTACCAGATATTTATCCCTGAGCAAGTGACTAAACCTCTGTGAGCCTCAGTTTCCCCATCTGTTAAAGCTAACAGAAGATTGTCCCTCCTATTCACCCTGTAGAGTATCATAGGGACAGAGAGACCAACCATACAGAGAAAGTGCTTTGAAAATTACACATTAATAGATGCAAGTATAGTTAGTTTTATGAATGTAACACATTTATTAGCCGAACAAATTCAGAGGTTAAATATGTTCAAAAGTGTATCAAACTTGAATTTTAAATATTTCCCACAATTTAAAATTGTCCCAGAATACTTGTCCCCTAAGATCTCACAAAACAAAATATCCTATTCTTTTTCCAAAAATGGAAAATGTAAACTTCTGTTATTAAATGTATTACAGGCCAGGCGTGGTGGCTCATGCTTGTAATCCCAGTACTTTGGGAGGCGGAGACCGGAGGATCCGGGTTCCTGGCCAGCCTCAGCTCGCTCTTCTCTCTCTCTCTCTCTCTCTCTTTCTACTTAGTGAGGCCCTTCGCAACTTCATGAGACCCGGTTTCAAAATAAAGTATAAAAAATAGGGCCGGGGTGTAGCGCGGAGGATTGAACCCTGGGTTCAATCCCTGGTACCACAAAAAAAAATGTATTACAGATTAAATAGAAAATACAATTTTTTAAATCCTTTCCATTAGCCCTGTTCTATATCTACAGCCCTAGATTTACAACAGAGTTACAGAATAGAGGAAAATAAAGTGTTCTTTCCTACTGAGGTTAAATTCAGTCCACTAATATAATATCTATTTTTTCTTAGGTTTGCCTTTTTTATTCTGTTTCCTCGGTGGCTAGAGGAGGCTCAGGAATCTTTGTGGGAACCTGTATGCACAACCCTGGGTGTCACTGTCCCCCAAACTATACTCTAGGGGAGGAGATAAGACATGCAGAGAGCAAGTGCCCTAGTTGGCCATTGCCTTGAATGAGTGAATCCTAACCTGAAAGAAGAAAACCGGAGAGTCGATGATTAAGTTGAGGGTGGCAGCGCCCTGAAAGTGTCCTCCATATTCCAAGAACTGAGAAAGGTCCATGTCTTCCTCATGGCCTTTATGAGATTCAAGACTCAATACTGCACTTTGTTAACTTCTCTAAAAGTTCAATTTGTTATGTTGGGTTTTTATATGAAATATATTGCAAACAGATAATTCAACACAGTACATTGAGCCTTGAAGGCCATTTTTAACCATGTAAGAGTATTTCAGAGACCAAGAGTTCTCAGTAAAATGCAGATTCCCAAACTTATTGGTTTACCACCCCTTTTCAGAAAAAAACAATTACTCAGCACCAAAGGGTGCTTCTCCCCAACTCCCTATTTTTATTCAATACCTCTAATTGCACCCAAGGCCTCTGCCACCCCCATGGATTTGTTCCAGAATCCCTTGCTAGGGACAGTATGGTCCACTTTGGGACTCTGTTATAGTGTGTGGAGTAAACTAAGAAAGGCCAGATTGCATCCTTCATTCATATACCACCTGTCTTCGCTTAGAAATCATCCACTAGATTAAAATGACTGAGTTAACTCACTTAATGAGCCTTTCCTAGATACTAGAACCCTATCTAAATAGTTAAGGAACATTCACCTGGCCTAGAATCTCCAGGTGTAGAGGAACACCTGGACGAGACACTATAAAGACAATAGAAGAATTAAGAAGTAGGTACTAACCCTAAGTAAGACTGGATATAACTTAGAACTTGAACTAAGGTAGTAATCCAGCCATCACATTTCAGAATAAAACACCAGGAATAATTCTAATAAGAGCCTAAGGTTTCTTCCTATTGCAATCCTTTCTTCCTTCCTTCCTTCCTTCCTTCTTCCTTCCTTCTTTCCTTCTTTCCTTCCTCCTTCCATCTTTCTAAATTAACAAATAAAAGTTATATATATTTATTACATGCAACATGATGTTTTGAAATAGAATATATTGTAGAATGGCTTAATGGAGCTAATTAATATACTTATTGTCACATACTTTTGTGTTACTATAACAAAATACTCTAAGCTGGGTACTTTTTACAAAATGAGCTTTATTTAGCTCACAGCTCTGGAGATTTAAGAGTTTGGCAATAGCTTTTGCTTGACTCTGGTGACAATCTCATGGCAGACAGTATGGCAATGGTGGGAGTCTGTATAGACGAGATCACAGGGTAATATGGGAAGCGAGGGACAGGGAAGCGACCCTCCCACTCTCTTTATCACAACTCCCTCTTGCAGGAACTAATTCAGTCCTACCATACCTGACGCATTCCTGTAAGACAGTGTTAATCCATTAAGCATGGTGGAACCCTCATGACCCAATTACCATCCATTAGATCCCACCTGTTACAGGTTCCACCACCTCAGCACACCACACTGGGGACCAAGCCCCAGCACGTGAACCTCTGGGGGACGAACCGCAGCCAACCATAGCACTTGACCTTTTACTGTTGTTGAGAAAACTGAACATCTATCCTTTGGACAATTTTCAAGAATATAATGTTGTTATCTATGCTCACCATATTGTCTCCTGACAATTCATGTGGGAGTCCCCAGTCAGAGTTGAAGGAAGTAGAGAGTGTCTATTTTGGATTCCTCTTATCTTAGCCTCAGCTCTCCGTTTGTGATATTTATTTATAATTTCCTTGTTACTGTCTGAAGAAAACAATTTTACTCACGGAGTTGCCCATTTATTTCCTAAGAACTGTCTTTATTGATTGATTTCAATAGGGATTTGTTCCTTTCAGATGGCTCTCTACAAGGCCACGGTTTTGTTTTTATGGTTAACCTCAGAATATCTTTTTATTTACTTAATGCTGAAACTTTCAAGTCGTTGAGAGCATTTTGCCTTATTACTGGTCTCTCTCTTTTTTAAATTTTTTTCTCTCTCTCATTTCTCCCAAACATTTCTTTTTTTGATACTGGGGATTGAACCCAGAGGCAAATATTCTACCTCCAAGTTATACCCCCAGTCAGATTTTATTTCTTATTTGGAAACAGGGTCTCACTAAGTTGCAGAGGGCCTTGCTAAATTGCGGAGGCTGGCTTCAAACCTGTGGTTTCCCTGTCTCAGCTTCCCAAATACTGAGATTAAAGGCTTATGCCACCAAGTCTGGCTTGGCAAACATTTTTTAAAGATATAGAAAATGACAAAGTTTTTCCGGATTCTCAGAATTAACAAGTATTAATTTTATAACATAATTGCTTTGGAGTTGTTGTTGTTGTTGTTGTTAGTGGTGGTGGTGGTGGTGGTGGTGGTGGTGGTGGGGTGTGTGTGTGTGTGTGTGTGTGTGTGTGTGTCTGTGTGTTGCTGGGAATTGAACCCTGGGGGTGTTCTACCTTCAAGCTATACCCCCAACCCTATTTTACTTTTTATTTGGAAACAGGGTCTCGCTAAGTTGCTGTCAGCCTCATTAAATTGCTGAGGCTGATCTGAAACCTGCACTCCTCCTGTCTCAGCTTCCCGAGCACTGGGATTACAGGCGTGCACCATCACACCCGGCTAGTTTTTGTTTTTGCTGTTTTGTTTTATAAAAGAAAATGTATTACTGAGTAACACGAAAACTTTAATTTATATCTTTGTAGCAAACCCTAAAATTAATATCTCATTCTTCTCCAAAATCTGACAAAAATCTTAGAAAACTCTCATTTCCCTTCCAATTTCCCTCTCTCATCCTGTGTTTTTATTGTCCTGTAATTAAACCACATTCTGATGTCAACTTCCCCAAATATTGCTGGTATTTGTGACTGATAGGATTTTGACATACCACTATATTTCATGGCCATCTTTTTTTTATATTACTTTTGCTGGATCCCTTTCTTTCCTTCTGGGTTTATTTTTCTTCTTGTATTTAGTACATGATTTAGTAGTTCTCTCCGAAAGAATCTGTTAGTGTTAAACGTGGTCTTTATCTCAGGGATTCCTATTTAACCATTCAATGCCATCTCCTCTTCCGGTGGATGAGGTGAGCCCACACACCTGACCCTCGGCACAGTCTGGGCACATTTTCCACAGTGTTTTTTCATGAGCTCCCAAGTTGAAGTAGTTCTTTCTGAAGATTAACTATAGTGGATATTCCTCTAAGTATTGCGTTAAGGACTTATTGCTTTGTTGGAATTAGGTTTCCACTATATGATTCTTATAATGTTTTAGGCAACATGCTGAAAAGGAATAAAATCACATTATAGTACAGAAAAAGCCCCACTAAGTGCAAAAGTATCTCAGTGAGATTCCCACCCCACCCCCATTTCTGCCGCCAAAGGGCTCGGATAGGACATTCTGCTCCTCTAAGGTTCCTCCTGCCCTCCTCTCTCTCTCTCTCATTATTGCTTGCTTCTGGACAACTCCCTGTCCCCAGGGAGGCTGATTGGTTGGGTTCATTTGTCTCTTCTGCTGACCTTGGAAAGCCTCTTTCCTCTGCTAGCAGTTTCAGGGATCAATTGTTCTTTGGCAGAGAAAGAGACCCTATGACAACGGAGAGTTTCCATTTCTTCTTCCTGCAGCTGCTGACTCCAGAGAGCAGGCCTGACTGTGTACCTCCTCACAGGAGAGGAAGCAGCATGTGAGTCCTGGAAGCTGCGCAGAATAACACCCCAGTCACATGAGCCAAAGATGACAGACGCCAGGGACGCCTTCTTCCAAGTGGGCCCATCTGATGTTCAAGGCAAGGTGTCTTCTCATGTGTATGTATAGGATGCAGCACGATTCTGTAAGTCAGGAAACATTTGTAATGACGCTAGCCTGATTGCTCACAAACCCAGATTTCTGGGGGAGTGTTGATGACATCCAGAGGAAAGCATAACTCTTGGTTAGGAAGACAGTAAAGCTAAGAAGAAGAGAATATGAGCTCCTAATTGATTTTATTGCCAACAATTCTGTTTTCCTATTTATCAATGTGTGTCACTTTTTTTTGAGCCTTTAGAAAGAAATTAAAGAGTTTTGCAAAGATTTCCTCTTTCTTATGTGTTTTGCTGGCTGTTGTTGTTTTTCTTTTCTTTTAAACAGTAACTTCAGTATCAACTGAGGTGAATTAAAATAAAATTTACTGGACATATGCTGTAACAAAAAATTAAGTCAGAACAGGCCCCCTGTAAAGTAAAAGGTAGTCATTTCACATCTGTCTTGGTTCCAAAGTACTTGTGTCTCCTCTTCCCACTGTGTTATTTTCTAGAACATTCTTGATAAAGGGTATAGAGGAGTATGTGACCAGTGTCCTTCCAAGTAAGAAGTGAATTACAAGCAATGAGATGTGTCTGTAGAAGCTCTCTGGAAGCCTCCTTCCCCTGGGGCAGAGGTGCTTAAAACCAAATCCCAAAACTGAAATGGAAAGGAAATCCTAAACATAAATATCACTTCTCAATTATGGTTCATTTTCCTTTTCCTAATTCTCCCTTAAAACATATGCATATTCACTTAAAGCAGTCTTGCACTCCAGACATGAAAAATTTCTTAAGCAAGGATTTTTTTTAATTTAAAATTCAGTTATGTCTGAATTGCTGTGTAACTGTTGATAAGTCATTGCTCTTCAAAAATGGTGGTGAGAGCTGGGCATGGTGGTGCACACTTGTAATCCCAGTACTTTGGGAGGTGGAGACTGGAGGATCCGGGTTCGCAGCCAGCCTCAGCTCTCTCTCTCTGTCTCTCTCTCTCTCTCTCTCTGTCTCTCTCTCTCTACTTAGTGAGGCCCTCTGCAACTTTGTGAGACCCGGTTTCAAAATAAAGTATAAAAAATAGGGCCGGGGGTGTAGCGCAGAGGTAGAACGCCCCTGGGTTCAATCCCCGGTACCGAAAAAAAAAAAATGGTGGTGAGAATCTCAGTGAAGGTTTTCAAGACTGAGAGGGGGCCTTACCCAGACATTAATGGCATTTTCCAACTACAACTTGGATTTAGAATGAAAATAGTAGACACAGCTGAAAAATATGCAAGTGAATGCAGATTTTTTTAAATCTTGCTGCTTTTGAACAATCATTGTTTGCAATGTTTGCACAATCATTGTGGTGACTACCATTATTCATTGGACTGTTTTCCAATTACTAAATCAAAGTTTTCTGTTTGAACTCAGATCTACTTTCTTGACAGTGACAAACAGCTTGCAGAATAGCAATTCTAACTTTTGGAGCGCCATAAGTCATATTTTCAAAGAACAATCTATACGGTGCAGTCTCTCACCTCACAGTCACCAAAGACCACCACCCTTGGAAATATCCTGCATTCACAACCAATGTCTTTCTCATAGGCTCCAGGCATGGTATAGTTTACCTAGATGGAAGTTACAACCTGCCTTATTGCAAGGATGACACCAAAGTTCGTAGACCTGACAGAGGAAAGGACTAGTTGCCTTCACTTTGTGGCTTACTTAGGAAGTCCACTCTTACTTCCTAGCTGACAATCATACATCTGAGAAAGGGGCAGAGCTGGGTTTTCCCACCATCTCACTTTCTCTTTAAGCCCCACCCACCACAGCCATCACAACCTCCAGACATATTATACAGGGTGTTATGGTTTGGGTTTGGAAAGTCCCCGCAAAGGCACATGTATTGAAAGCATGTCCTCAACGCAACAATATTCAGAGGTAACATAACTGAATCAAGGCTCTAATCTCAGTGTATAAGTCCAGTGAAGGATTAATAATTTGAATAGATTTATTGGGTGGTAATTTATGCAGGTGGGGTGTGGCTGGAGGAGGTAGGTCACTGGGGGTATAGCCTTGGGGACTATGTTTGTCCCTGGTCACATCCTCTCTCTCTCTCTTTCTCTGTCTCTCTGTCTCTCTCTTTCTCTCTTTCTCTCTCTTCTTCTAGCCACCATTGAGTTGAACTCGGCTTTCCTTTACCATGCTGTGCCGCCATGATGTCTACCTTGGAGTCAGCTTACTATGGATTGCACCTCTGAAACCATGAGCCAAATAAACTTTCCCTCTTCTTTGTTCACGTCAGATGATTTGGTCACCACAATGGAAAAGCTGCCTAAAGTATAGGGAAAGCCAGTGTGTATTAGTCAGGGTTCACTAGAGCAACAGAACTCACAGGATATGCACATGGTTAAAAGGGATTTATCAAATCAGCTTACAGTTCAAAGTAATGTAGTCCCAAGTGGTCGTCTGCGTGCAGAGATCCGGAGACACTAGCAGCTGGTCAAGCGGTCCAAGAGCCGGAGTCTCAGAATTAGAGCTACCGATAATGCAGTCCCAGTCCAAGACGCAAAGGCCAGGAAACTCTCTGGAGAAATGATAGTGCAAGTCCAGTTCAAAGAGCTGAAGGCTGAAGTCCCAGTAGCAGATGCACTTTTCTCAGGAAGAACCACGCATGCATTCACGGGGCTTTCTCTTTCTTTTTATCCAGGTCCTGTGCCTATCAGAACAGTGCTGCCCACATTCAGGGCAGGACTTCTCCTTCCATCTGCAGAGAACCATGGACTGTAATATAAAACCCTTTAATCATAATCTTACAATAAAACGGTGGTATCCATTGATTGAGAACCTAATCGTGGACCAGGTACAATCTGCCAATCATCATCATAGACACACTCAAAGTCACATCATCTTAGATGTTTCATAATCCAGTCAAGTTGACAATCCAGATTAACCACCATACAATGTTCATCCAGAAATCAACCGGTCCTCTATTGCTTTTAAGAGAAATTTGCTTATTGTGGTGAAGAGCATTAGCTGCACAACAAAACCCACTCTCTCACTTTTCCTGAGCACAGCACTAGACTACATGTCCCAGATTCCCTTGCATTAGTGGTGACCACAGGACTGAACTCTGGCCAAGCAACTTAGGAGTGCCACTTCCAGCTCTCATTTTCACTTTTCCTTGTCTTTTACCATTAAGGCTGACTAAAGTCATGATGCACCCAGGCTTACTTTGTAAGCAATGAATAGTTACTGGCTACATGTCATCCTGGAGTCTATGAATGACCCCATGGAGCAGAGTCCTCTCCCTCACCACTGATAGACCTGGAGACATCCTGGTGCAATAAGTGACTTACAGGTAAACTCTGGGACCGGCGATGTAGTTCAATGGTAGAGCACCTTGTAGGTTGGACGCCCTGGGTCTGATTCCCAGTACCACACACACAAAAAAGAAATAAACTATTATATTCAATTATACATACACTATATGGACTGTTTTGTTTCCTTAGCTTAGTGTAAATAAAAAATTCATTTTTACTTTAGCTCTCCCTTCAGATGAACTTACATTTTTTCATTGTGCCATTTGAAAACCTTCAAGATAAAATCATACTAGCTGCCCTGTGGTGGGAATCTGATATTCGAGGTTTGTGTCCATAAAAAAATAACCACAAGTAAAAATCGCCCAGAGATAGCACATTTGGTAGTCAATTCATGACAACCTTAACCTCTATTCATAGTTAAATCAGCTGAAAATTAGGGGAGTTAATTGCTTCAAATGAAATGCCAGGGTAGTATATAGGAGTGGCTTTTCAACTTCCCCTGACAGGACTTTGAAGCAATACTCCAGATGAAATATTAAGTTGGAGGCCTCAGTGTCCAAATCCTTTCATAGTGGAGCAGTTTTTCCTAAGGCAGTGAGAGGGATTGTCATAATGGGCCAGACAGAACCACTGAGTCACAGACCAGGACCATCTTTCAAGTGCTGGCTCTCAGTCAGTTAGTGAAAGACACCTTAACTGACCGTGCATAAGAACAAGGAGAAGTCACCAACTCCTGCGATTGCAGGTGAAGGCCAGGCTCTGTGCTGTCTTCAGGTGTGGCTCTGCGCAGGGCATACCGTCAGCATTTTACAGGTCTTACCTAGCAAGGGCCTTTGTTTGAAAGATTCCCTCTTGATTCAGTTTCTTAGGAGCAGGGTTCTCAGAGTTCTGAGGTCTAGAAGCCTGAGTTTGACACCCATATGCATCTCTCATACCCACAGAGAAGAGCGGAGCATTGGGCTGTTAGCAGGGAAATGCTCCTTCAGAATTTCCTGCCAAATAATAAAGAAAGTGTCCGGAACTAGATTGCCATATTCAAATGGGGACATTGGGATTATGTGCCAATGCACACTGGCAAATACTCAAGGAATGGATGGAGGGGGTTCTAGAGGAGACTGGACAAAGGGGTGGGTGGTGGGTGGGACGTGGCTCCTGAAGATGCGAAGCCAGGCCTTGGACAACCACTGTGGAACTAGGCTCTGTTTCATGCTTTTCCACAAAAACACAATTATTGAAGGTAATTACCAATTAACTGATGACCTTCTTTGGATTGAAGAACCTTATTTTGCTGTTGTTAGCCCAAGATCAAATATGGTTAAGTGACTTTTGCCTTTCTTCCTCCCCCTCTTCCTCCCTTCTTTCCTTTCTTTCATATTATTTACTGAGCATATAGTATATAATAGGCATTACCTGCAAAGCCCTATAGTTCAGAGGAACCCCTTGGGTTCACAGTCTCATGTAGAAGACTAATTCAAAAGCAGCCATTAACACAGCATGAGAAGCTACAAGAAATAGTGGGGTGGGGTGGGGTGGGGGGTTCTATCCTTTCTGATGAAACAAAGAGAAAAGATGTCTAAATCCAGCTTAAGGCCAATCTTTATAGATTCTTGTCCACTTCAGATGTTAGCCTCCCTCTGGCTCTGTGTGTTCCATAACTCTGATATGGACCAGAAGCTAAGGAATCTTGAAAGGAATCAGGCCTTTATGGAAACCTCCACTCTGAGGAAACTTTAAAGAATCAGCCCCGAAGGGCTTTGCCCTGGAAACCCTGCTCAGCCTCCTGAAGAGAAGGGCTCTGCCATTCACACAGTCCCGAGCCGAGGTCAATCTGGTGTTTCTCACTTTACAAATCCTCATCTTTCAAGAGATGCTGGAAGCACCACTCACACGCAATTGGACCCCAAGGCCATCAACATTGAAAACAGGCCATTGTTTACCAAGTTCTGTCAACCCAAATCAAGAATTTCTTGCTTTTGTTTGTTTGAAGAAAAAGTTATTTTGCTCTCTTTAGCCACCCACCCTGCAAAAAAAGAAGAAAGTGTTTAAACAAACAAATTTCACAAAATAGTTCTCTTCCTTTAATTGAGGGAGGGCAGGCCCTCTACACCATGGCATATAAAATTGATTTTGTCAATAGAATTGATAAACTACAAACACACATGCTTTAAAACAATCTTTGCAAATCGTCTGTAAGGAGTTTAATCTGTTTGAGTGATGTTTTGTAAACTATAAAAAACAATTTTTAAGGTATTTTATCTTATTTGATCCTTACCACAACCCTGTGAGGAAGTAAAAAAAAAATTCTCTTTGCATTTTACAGGTGATGGCTATGGTATTCAGAGAAGTTCTAAAATGGCCCAAAGTTCATAGATAGAAGATAGATGGGATAAGATTGAATTTAACATAGCCTGACTCCATGCATTTTGTACTAATCCAGTGTCCTTGAGCTACAATGCCCTTCCCCCCATATTCAGGCAGACAGGGCCATATAGGAAGGCAGTGTGGGGCTGACGACAGAAGGATCAAATGTAGGTATGGGAGATTGGGAATCTCAGCCTAGATCCCTGTTCATTCACATTTGGCCTTTGGGACTGAGTTGTCCAAAAGTAAAATACACTTGCAGTGCACATTGGTCTGTGCATATAACCAATGCAAGTGTCACTACAAAGGAGAAATCCAACCATCAGAGCATATAGAGGACAGAGCTGCACAGACCAGCCTTGATGTCTAAAGACGTGCTGAAGCTGCTGGAATGTGCCAGCTTCCAAAGGTTCTGGTCACCCTCTCTTGCATGCTCAACTGAACGCCATGAAGAGTCTTTAGTTTGGAATCTGGACCTCATCCTCCATGGAGCTCCCAAACCTCCACCTTCCAGCTCTCTGAATGCAGCTCTGCAATTTAAAATAGAAAGGAAAGCATTAAAACCCCAACAGATTATTTTAATTTGAGGTTTCTCAACCTCAAATTAAAATCAGCACTATTGACATTTGGGGACTGGATAATTCTTTGTTGTGGGGGCTTTCCTGCGTATTGTAGAATGTCTAGTGTCCTGGCTTATCCCCATTAGATTCCAGTAGCACCCCCAGTTGTGACAACCAAAAATGTCTCCAGACATTACCTAATGTTCCCCCGTACAAAATCACCCCTTGTTGAAAACTGCTGATTTAATGGTCCTCAAGAGAAGATATATCTTTGCTTCATATCTATCTTAATGATCTGGAAGACATTAAAAAACATCACATGCTTTAGCCATTGTTCAGACAGATTTTGGATTTTATATATAGCTTTCAAGTGCTCCCTCCTCTCTTATAAGATAATCAATAAATGGTTAAATTCTTTTATTGTTAGAATATATCAAGGTTGTTTTTACTTGCAGTACTTGAGAAAATATGAGAGTAGAGTATGAAGCAGATATATGAGTATGAATCCTCATCTCCTAATTATGTGATCTTAAAACTAATCTCTCTGGATATTCGTCACCTTATCTAACCCTTTGAAGGATTGTTGTGAGAATTACATGAAGAAATTTCTGTCACATATAGGGTTACTAGATTTAGCAAACAAAATTGTAAGGCCTCTGCTAAAGATTGCATGGAATATACTTGCAATCTATATAAGTATTTACCATGCAGTATTTATATATAGTTTAAGTATGTCCCATGCAATATTTAGTGACCCTATTCATATACTGTAAGTGTTCAACGGTAGCTATTGTTACTGTGAAATTAAAACCAGAAAAAGTCAGATGAGAAAATCATGTGCAGCTTCTATATTTAAGCAAAAAGATGTTTAACCCACTTAGGATGAAGATTCACCTGAGAACTTCATAGAGTCTATAATAAACATTTCCAGGTTTTCACAGTCTCTTGATTATTTGATTTTCACCTTATTATTCAGAAGTTCTACTAGTCAAGTGACATAGCTTATACTTTATTTCACTCCTTTATTATTGCACACCTCTGTAAGAGTAAATAATCAAGAAACAACCTTCCAAACATTTTGAGGTATGAATAAAATCAAAGTTCAAAAATGGAACCAGAAAACATGGAAGTCAAGGCCTTATTTGTCACCTACTGACAGGAGGAGCTAACAAGAGTGGCATAATCTTTCTGGGCTCAGTTTCCCCATCTGTAGAGTGGTATTACTGACTTGACAGAGCTGCTGAGAGGGTAACATGGCGTCACACATTTAAAAAGAAGTCAGTAAATGATGCATGTTAATCAATTTCTTTTCCTTCTTGGCACTCCACCCTTTCTCAACCCTAAATTAAATAATTTTGATTTTAAACCTCTACAAGCTGAATGTGGTGGCACAAACTTGTAATCCCAGTACTTGGGAGGCTGAGCCAGGAGAATTGCAGGATTGAGACCAGCCTCAGCAACTTAGTGAGACTTTCTATAGCTTGGTGAGACCCTATTTCAAAATAAAGAAGAAAAATAGGGCTGGGGGTGTAGCTTTGAGGTAGAATGCCCCTGGTTCAATTCCAAGTTCCACACATACACGCACACACAAACACACAAAACTCTACAAATAAATACTCAAGGATTTTAGGAACTAGTCAACATTTGATCAAATTTCTTGTAAGAACTATAGTTATCTCCTTTTTTTCCTTCCCTATTCTAGGAATTACTTTACTATCCATCATTCAATAAAGCAGAGAACCATGGACTGTAATATAAAACCCTTTAATCATAATCTTACAATAAAACAGTGGTATCCATTGACTGAACCTAATTGTGGACCAGGTACAATCTGCTTTGCAAGTGTGAACACCATTAACTGCCTATAGCACAACTCTATTAGTCAGTACCTATTCCCTGTAGTTGATAAAAGAAAGCAAAACTTAAAATATTTAAGTAACTTTCTCATGATTTTAAAGAAAATCAGTTGTATGTGTTTAGGAGGGGTAGGTATGAGTCAGGGCACTGGTGAGAATTCAAACTCAGGCTTGATGCCAAAATCCATTGTCTTCCTGTTAGACTCTACAACATCTCCATCTCTATTACCCTGGAGTTATGATGCATGGTATAAAAAGAAGTAAAGGTATTATTAGGTCCCAACTTCCTCCCTGCAAAATACTTAGCCATGCTTCTTTTTTGTATTGCAAGCAGAGTAAACAAGAACATGAACAACTTTGGGTGCAGGAATGTGACTTTGTTTTCTCATGAAGCCAGTGTGGCCGAGGAGAAAGGGTGTTAGCAGCAGGGCACACACAGATCTCCTGATGAAGAATCCTTCTCTATGAAACTACTTGAGATACTTTCCTTCAGGATCCTTTGAAGAAATGATCAAGGGTTGAATTAGATCATCTTTTGTTTCTAAAATCTACTGAGTATGCACCCAAGACAAGGGAAAGTTCTAGATAAAACCATCTACAGAGAAAAGGTAACTTCTGGAGCATTACAACCTCTGTATGATTGTCAATCTGTAGGGGATGTCCCTTTCCTCTTCATATAATGCGTTGGAAGTGTTAGAGAAGTAATTCTAAATCTGAAGCAAACACAATATTTTTCTTACATTTTTCTGTTCAACAGAGTTCACCTTATGTATTATCCTCACAACAACCACTATCCAGAGAGATGGCATTATGTCCTAATTCTGCAGAGGAGATATTAATCCTCCAGGAGAATGAATGACTTCTCAGAAGTACAAAACCAACCACTCAGAGTGCTGGATTTGAACCCGTGTGTTCTTTGAACCAATTCTACTTCCACTCAACACTAACCTCATTATATCTATAATCAGAGAACAAGAAACACAAACTAATTGTGGCTATTAGGACCGAAGTTCCACTCAAGAGCATTATTACACTCAAGAGCATATTTGGAAACAGTGGTTCACAGAAACAATTTCTGTAATGTGGAGGTGCCAGCATTATATTTTTTTATAAAAATAAGGAAATTGTATCACTTTCAAGAGACCATATCAACTTGAATTTCCTCCTCTCCTCTCCCCTCCCTTCCCATCCTCTTCTGTTCCTTTATTTTCTCTATCCTTTCTCTCTCTTTCATCTTTCTCTACATGTACATATGACATAGTTTGTAGGTGTGCATTTTTACTTTTTTCATTTATTCATATAATCTTTTTACATTTTTCACTCTCACTGAGCCCCTGCTAATGGCTAGACACCCAAGCTGGTACTGGGGATACTGAGACAGAGGAAACACCTCCACCCCCTCTGTCTTGTTCCAGCACTCACTGTACAGCAAGGGACTCAAATGTGCACTGAAATCAAGTGAGGGGATTCCTCAGAAAGATGGGAATGGATCCACCATATGATCCAGCTCTATCACTCCTGGGTAGCTTTCCAAAGGGACTGAAATCAGAATATTATAGTACTATGTGCATACCCATGCTTATAGCAGCACAATTCACAATAGCCAGATTATGCAACAAACCTAGGTGTCCATCAACAGATGAGTGGATTACAAAATTATAGGATATACATACAATGGAATTTTCAGCAATAGAGAAGAACCAAATTATGTTAATTCATATCATTGAGTATTTCAGCTCTTACTAGTATGTTTATTTTCAGTGTCTACCATGAATGTAAATTCCCAAGTTCCTAAAGAAATTGTGATTGTGATTTCTGCTGTCAAGTCTCCACTCCTGCCTGCCACATCCTTCTCTCAATCTTGCACACCCCCTACCCCTTTATCCACATCTTCAGACCGATTCTGAGACCTAACCCATGTCCTAGCTTCTTCTTGTGGTCTTTCCAGTGACAATCTCAGATCTACCCTTTATCTCTTCTCTATTTCCATCACTCATTTTCAATTATCTTTTTAAAGTTGTACACTAATTTCTTTTGTTCTGAAATGACTAACTTCCTCAACTATATTTTGTGTTCTGTGGAGGAAGGGATGTACCTTCAAGAACTATGCATAAGGAAATCTACTCTTTCTTTCTTTCTTTCTTTCTTTCTTTCTTTCTTTCTTTCTTTCTTTCTTTCTTTCTTTCTTCCTTTTCCTTCTTTCCTTCCTTCCTTCCTTCCTTCCTTCCTTCCTTCCTTCCTTCTTTCCTTCCTTCCTTCCTTCCTTCCTTTTTGTACTGGGGGTTGAACCTAGGAGCATTTTACCTCCAACCTACACCCCAGCTCTTTTTGTTTTGTTTTATTTTGTTTTTGAAATACGGTCCCGCTAGTTTGCTGAGTCTCCCTAAATTGCTGAGGCTAGCCTTGAACCTATAACCCTCCTGTCTCAGCCTCCCAAGTATTGGATTGCAGGCATGCACCACCATGCCAGGCTTATTTGCCTCTCTTCAATTGACACATACTTAGGAATTTCTTCATATGAATGAAGGAATAATAAAGTACAATATTTTCCCGCTGAACAGGACTGCCCTAAGACCAAACTTTTAAAGCCCCAAGCCACACTATATCAAACATATTTAAATTATCTCAAATTTTAATTAAATATTGTGTACATATGCAGATTTACATATGGATATTCCTGTATTTACACATGCATATGCCTATTTTGTACATATATTTGTATGCATGTATATGGTATTCGTATGAAATGAGTTCTTAACTTGTTAGCATGATGTTCTGTTTTGTACATATTAAATTGACCATATTAATTTCAATTTTCCAGTTTCCTCTTCTACTTTACAGCCAAGACTTCTTTGGGGGCATTGTTTGCATGAGGTCTTTACCACATGATAGGCTGTAGGCAGTGTGCCTGGAGTGCCTACAGGACAAGGCAGAGGTGTGACAGTGCAGTATGGGTGCCAGGTGATTCTTGGCCTTGACTGTGAGCAGAGGCTAACCTATATTTTGCCCCAGCAGCCCAGGCCCCCTGGAGACAGAACTTCTTTGGGGAATAATGGTTGTGTTGACACAGACCTAAGGTTGCATTTCTTACTGCTGTTTCCACTTGTCCTGATTTTTCCTAGCGTCCTCTTTTGCTCTGAGATTTTCCAGGATTTTTCACACTACTTAGGGGATTTGGAGATGGAAATTTTGAGTAAAATGTGTTCACTAGTTTTCATGTTATGCAAGAGTGAAAACAAAAAAGCCTCAAACTCAATTTAGGATGGAGTGGGATGGGGTGGAGTGGCGCCCATGCACGAAAAACTCCAAACTGCTCAATTGCAAAAAGTGAAACATTCCCTGAGCTTAATTTTTGGTGTGGGAGGTTCTCTGGGGGGATTTTGGAAAATATGACAGAATTTTAAAGCAAATGAGAAACACCATTGACACAAGTCCTTGCTAGCGGGGCTTTGAGCGATAGGGCCATTTCATGTTTCAAGTTGATAAACAAAGAGAGTTATGGGGTCTGGAAGTCACTGCTAGTGGTTTCTGAGGGTGACATGCAGTGATTTAGGGAATTCCACGGCCACATTTTCAACTCCCACCACCCCCAATCCTCTTCCATGCCCCGTGACTTACACATCCCTATCTCAATTTTATATTTTGATTTTTGTTCAAGATAATATTCCAGACATGGTTAAACCTCCAAGACACAACTGTAAATTTGCCTGTTTGAAGAAAGCAAACATTTTAATCTTCACCCCATGGAGAACATTCTAGAATAGCTCGTGACAATTGCTAAGCATCTGTGCACAAATCAGTTGCAGATTGAACTATATGGGATTGTCCCCATACCACCCATTTCTTTCACATCTGTTTATGGAGGCTGAGGAAGTCATCTTGTGCTTTCAGTCATTATTATCCTTTCACACTTGCTTTTGTTCATGGACACACTCTCTTTTTCATCAAAGGCCTACCACCTCTCTATCTTGTGCCTGTCCCTGAGTTAATGATGGGAAGAAAGAGAGCTGGAAATGAGCCCTTATGGTGTCTTGTTCAACCAAGTTGAAAAACACAAGAAAACATCCCTGAAAATGTGAATGATGGTATTCAAGTTTAAGAGGCCTTTGTGAGACAGGATCGCTGAAAAGCCCAGGAGCCACTGGTATTGACAATGAGGATTTCATTTTAGAGAGGAGGAAGCCAGATGGGATGTATGATCAGAGAAGGTTTTCGGAGCCGATGAGCAGTTGTCAAGGAAATGGGGAACTTGAGATACTCTTGAAGGAGCTGCACCATTTGTTCTATAGGCTCAGTGTTATGGTTTGGATATGAAATGTTATGTTCCCCAGAAAAGCTCATGTATTGGCAATGCAAAAATGTTTAGAGGGGAAATAATTGAATCAGGGCTCTAACCTCATCAGTGGTAGTGAGGTTATATTAACCTCATAAATACATTGATGGGTTAATAATTTACATAGCCATACTGGGTGGTAACTGCAGGCAGATAGGATGTGGCTAGTAGAGGTGGGGCACAGGGGTCATGGCCTTGGGGACTATATGCATCCCTGGTCCCTTCCTCTCTCCCTCTCTCTGCTTCCTAGCTGTGCTGAGAAGTTTTCCTCTGTCGTGCCCTGCAGTCAGGATGTTTCTTCCTTGGAGTTAGCCAGCTATGGACTGGACCTCTGAAACCATCAGCCAAAATAAACCTTTCCCCCTCTAAGTTGTTCTCATAGGGTATTTTGGTCACAGAGATGAAAAAGCTCACTAATACACTGAGCCTGTTTCCCCATCTTCAAAAAAACAATCCATATATGTAGAACGATGGAAGGCTAAATTAAATAGTACATAGCAAACAGCTAGCATAGTACACATATGTAGTAGTGGCTTAGTAAGTAGTAGTGTTGTCATCATCATTTTCATTTTAGCAGGGGCAAATCCTAAGAATGAAATGTATCTATGTACAAATCAGAATGTTCTTATTTTTTTGTATTATGTATATGTTAGGAGCGTGGACACTTAGCCACTCATTCCATTAATGAAGTTATTTAAGAGTTGGACAGAAGTGTTAGAATATTATTTTTTGTCTCCAATGCTAGAAGCCCCAGAAGAACAAAGAGCTGTACCATCTTTCCCACATTTGTCTGACTCCCCTTCACTTCCAAATTATGTTAGCAAGGAATTGGCTGCTTTGAACATTATGTTAAAGTGTGTATAAAATTATCTCAGCTCTCTGGAGACTACTAAAAAATAAATCCCTCCCCAAACTTGAAATTCTGGAAGATAATGGCATTTTTCTCCTTATCCTGGAGTAAAGAAGAGGTTGAAACAATAGAAAAGATGTGACATTTCATGTCTGTGTCAAGTCTTGCTGAACTACATCACAAATATGGGCCAGTGATCCCATGTTGCGGAAGGAAAGAGGGTGGGAGAGAAAAAGTAAAGAAGGGGCGAGAGAAGAAGAGCATGTGTGTGTGTGTGTGTGTGTGTGTGTGTGTGTGTGTGTGTTAAGAGAGATGGTGGAAAATATTCTTAATTAGCAGACTGCAGCACAAGGCTGGAATTAAACATTCAGAGAAGTGTTCAGGGAAAGAAGTTAGGTTTCCTCTTTCCCTGAGGGCAAAACATTGGCAGTTCCTCAGAGAGGCAAAGTCCAGGCTCGGGGTTGTGAAATCCAAGGTGCTGTGACTTGTGGTTCATCAAGATCCTAGGTGAAAGGTTGAGGTGGACATGGAAAGTGGCATTCGATATTTTCATTGCACAGGCAACTCAGAGTGACGGTTCCTCCATGTTCCAGAGGAGGAAATCCAGGATGATTAAGAAGCACTTCCAACAACTTGGATACCAACTCCAGGGGAGATGGGTCTGGCATTTGCATCACCAGTTATCTGATTTACATATCATATATATATATATGTATGTATATGTGTGTCCATAGGTATATATGTGTGTATATGTGTGTATATATATGTATATATACACATATATACATATATATACATATATATACACAAACATATGCAGAGTTTGATGAATGATTATAAAGGGAACATCCATGTGAAAATAGCATTCAAAGCCGGGCGTGGTGGCGCACGCTCGTAATCCCAGTACTTGGGAGGTGGAGACCGGAGGATCTGGGTTCGTGGCCAGCCTCAGCTACTTAGTGAGGCCCTCACAACTTTGTGAGACCCAGTTTCAAAATAAAGTATAAAAAATAGGGCCAGGGGTGTAGCTCGGAGGTAGAACACCCCTGGGTTCAATCCCCGGTACCACAAAAGAAAATAGCATTCAGGTCAAGAAACAGAACATTATAGAATCTAAAAAGCCCTGTGTTGAATTCTCCGCAGTCATGACCCTCTTCATGTTCAGCAAGAGGTAACCATTCTGCTAACTGGAGTCATCTTTGTTTTCCCAATGAGCTTTAATACACATACAGACATATACAAATATGACATTCAGAACAGTGTTAAAAACACCAGTGATAGCAGCTCTCCTTGTCTTGATAATAATCTTGGAAAGGAAATTTTCAATCACTAATTATATTTTAACAGTTTTATTAATAGATGTTTTTCAGATTCATGACATCCCTTCAATCTTCATTGCAAAGAATTATTTAATTGTTGAATTTTACTCATTTTTTTTAAATGTGGTCATGCTCAATACTCATTGACAGAAGTGTGTTAAAATCTCTCCCCTAAGATTGTGAATTTTCTTCCTTCTGTGGGTAATTTTATTGATTGTAACCAAAATATTTTAGTCTATATTAAGGAATATTTAAAAGTTTAGAATTATTATATTTTCTCAAGCAATGAAAAATTTTCTCATTATGAAGTGGTCCATTTCCACATTATACATATTACCTGATAGTCTGTTTTATCCAATATGAGTGGTCAGTATTATTTTCAATTGCTTTACTTTGAATCATTTATATTCTTATGGTTTATACATCTCTCTTCTAATAAGCTTATACATAAATACTTTTATATTGTGTAATAATCTTTATTAGAATATTTATTACATTTGCATTTCACATTATTGTGGATTCATAGCTTCCATTTATTTTTGGCCTACATAGTCTCCTAAGATTTTTGTTCTCCTGTCTTGATTTTTACAGGAGGAATTTTAAATCTCATTCTACTTTTTAAACTTTTAATAAATACACTGCTTCTACGATTTTAGTAATTACCACAGAAATAAAGGCATAAATACCAAACTTATAAAAGTCTAAAATTAATCAGTGTTCCACCCTCTTCCTGAACAATACAAGGTCTTTTTAGATCACAATGACTCCGGTTACCCACTTTTCAACCTATGTTTTATTTTTGTTTTGTAATCCCACAGATACTATGGTAACATTGGTAGAGACACTGTTGTAGAGACACTATTCATTGTGGTCTGAATGTTTCTGTCTCCCCCAAATTTATATGTTAAAACTTAACCTCAATGTAATAGAATTAAGAGGTGTGACTGTTGAGATGTAACTGGCCACGAAAGCGCCTCCCTCATGAGTGGGGTTAAGGCTCTTATAAACAGACACTAGACCTAGCTAGTCCATTCCGCTAGGCAAGGTTCAACAAGACAGTGGGCCCTCAGCAGCCTCACTGACCTGCTAGTGCCTCGGTTGCTAGTTGTTCCTGTGGTTCCTTGCCTCCTTGTTATTTTTGACTGGGAGCTGCTCCATTTACTTGGAAAACTATTTGTGGGTCTCCTTCAGGACTGAGATGATAGCGCATTCCTCCAGAGTGCATGGATGCTTACATCTCCAACTTTAACCTACCTGGTTTAACACAGCTACTATGAATTTGGATAGCCAGTATGTGCTAGAGATTTTATTTTTTTCAGTACAAAGTCACATTTCTGTGTGCCCCTTCAAGGAAGGAGAGACACAGGTTTATTTGGGGGAATTAGGCAAAGCAGTTTTATTTGGGGTTAGACCCCAGCTCTGCAGGCAGGTGTTGCCTGGTAGACTCTCTTTTCAGGAAAGCTTGGGCTTGTCATCTTTCCTCCACACCTCCACCTTCATCTGGCTTGCCCAGTACCCTCAGGGAAGAAGCTGCCATTAGACCTCTGCATCTTCCAGGGGTCCTGCCTTTACATAGATTTTGACTAGCGTCAACTTTTTTATGTTTGAAAATATGTTATAAAAATATATTACATATAGCATTTAGATGTTTTCAGGAGAATTTGTTTATATAACCTAGGCTGCCATACACCTAATATGAAGTTTTCCTATTTCTTGACATCTGTCTGTGCTGGGGTGAGCTCAGGGTTGTGGCTCTAGCTGTGTACACAGTCTCAGAGCAAGTGATGGCTTCATAGCAGGGACTTCATGGATTCTAGCAATTAGGATCAAAAAGAAGCTCATGTCCTGGATTTTTAAGATAAGTTTTATGATATTTTCCTGATAATGAAACAATATGAATTTATTCTTGACAAAAAAAGTAGGAAATAAAATAAATTAAATAAATCCATTAAACACCCCAGAGATAAGCACTATTTCACTGTTACTACTTTGGCATTTTACATGCATTGATGTGAATGTGGGTGATATATGTTTATATTTATAGTATTAGATAATACGAACCATGTATTCCACACTTATTTCCTTCTGATTTAGAGAAACATACCATGTACCATCAATCTACCATGGCTTGTTTAACCCTTCTCTTATTTTTTTTAGATTTTGACTCTAATAGAAAAACTAAATTAAAATTTTTTTCTATATAAAATATTCAATCACATTTGTTATTGTTTCCCAAGGAAAATTTTTAAAAAAGAAATTGCTTTTTCTTTTTAATTGAAAAATAGTGATTGTATATATTTAGGAGGTACAATGTAATGTTATGATACATGTATACATTGTGGAATGACTGCATCAGACTAATTAACATACCCATCATTTCTCATACTTATTACTTCTTTGTGGTAAGAACACTTAAGATATACTCTTAACAATTTTGAAATATACCATACATTAACTGTAATCGCCATGCTGTGCAATAGATCCATAGAACTTATTTCTCCTGTCTAAATGAAAATTATTCTCTTTGACTAACATCTTCCCTTGCCCAGTCTCTAGTAACTATCCTACTTGTTATTTCCATGAATTTGATTTTTTTAAGATTTTTACATTTAAGTGAGATCACGCATGCTTTCTGTGCAAGATTATTGTTTTTTAGGGGGCTCTTGATACATTCTGGTATATGAAAATACATTCCAAAGCTAAATGGCAGTCATTTGTAATATGGGAAAAATAACACTTCCCTCACATCAATGTGAAGCTGTAAGACTTTAAGGTAAGACCTAGATAACATCCTAGAAACAGGGTCTTGCTAGGTACCAAAAACAGTGTCCTCACAGCACTGTTCTTGTTCCAGTTCCTGCTAACAGGGTTGTGCACATTTAATTCTAATCAAATAAGTTCAGAGTGATGAGATTCTAGCATCCAAATCATCCCCTTACCCTGACCTGCCCCTTGACCTGCCCCCACCATCCCCTCTAATCATACTTACTTTCTCTAACCATTTATATTACTAGTATAACTTTCAAATCATGAATTTGAAGATTGTTGTAAGAGTCTAGAAATTTGTTCATTTCTTCTAGATTTTCCAATTTGTTGGGAGTATAACTTTTCCAAGTAGCTCCTGATGGTCATTTGGATTTTTGTGGTGATAACTCCCTTTTTGTCTCTTACTCAATTTTTTTTTTTTTTTTTGCGGTACCGGGGATTGAACACAGAGGCG
>PVJS01030935.1:0-23764 GCA_004027185.1 Glis glis | reverse complement strand
GCTATTCTGGGTTTTTTGTTGTTCCAAATGAATTTAAGAACAGATTTTTCTATGTCCGTGAAGAATGACTTTGGTAGTTTAATGGGTATTGCATTAAATCTGTAGAGCACTTTTGGGAGAATGGCCATTTTGATGATATTTATTCTGCCTACCCAAGAGCATGGGAGATCTTTCCATCTTCCAAGATCTTCTTCAATTTTTTTTTCAATGTTTTGTAGTTTTCCTTGTAGAGGTCTTTTACCTCCTTGGTTAGGTTTATTCCCAAGTATTTTATTGTTTTAGGGGATATCTTGAGTGGAAATGTCTTCTGGATTTCTTTTTCAGTGGATTTATGGTTGGCATACAGAAAAGCTTCTGATTTTTCTTCAAGCAGACCCCCCAACACAAATTTTTAAACTTCTGACCCCACTTCAGACCCCACCTTCATTCCCGAACCTACACAATTCCCTATGGCAGTCAAGAAAAAGAAAACCTGTCTTCTCTCTACATGTGGATGGGAAAGTTAGCTCTAGAGTCCCTTTCCCCCATTCCTGTTTTGGAAAGAAAGTTAAGCTTTTCCCAAAGTACCTTCACTTCAAAGCCAGATAAAGTCAACAGGTCCTTAAACAGGATTCCAGAAGATGAGGTCAAAATTCAGATTCTCCCCAGAGATTCAGGTTCCTTCTACCCTCTTGGAAAATGTCTAATTAAAAACAAATTTAAGAAAAAACCCCATCTCCCTGTTCTTCATGCCTTGAACACCTCATTCTTGTTCTCTGTTATTTAAAGCCCAAGCACACACCTTGTTCCCACACCCTGGTCAAAGCCACCTGTGAGCCTGTTTGCTCTTATCCTCAGGGTGTGTGTGTGTGTGTGTGTGTGTGTGTGTGTGTGGTGCTGGGGATTGAACCCAGGGGCATTCTACCTCTGAGGCTACATCCCCAGCCCTTTTTAATTTTTATTTTGAAACAGGGTCTCACTGAGTGGCTGAGACTGGCCTCAAACCTGTGATCCTCCTATCTCAGCCTCCCAAGCACTGGGATTTCAAGTGTGTGCCAGTGTGCCCAACTATTGTTCCACCAATGTCTAAAGCTCCATCTTCCTGCCTGGGCTTCAGATCACACCTTTATCTCCAAGAAATGAGGGAGCCAGCATGTTAGAGTCCACTGGAAAGGGCAGCAAACCTAAAATGCCCATGACAAGAACCCAGGTCTAGGAGAGGAGGAGAAATCACCGTATATTGGCTGTTAGAAACCCAGATGGATGAATGAGATTATGCACATGGTAACTTTTCACAGATCCCAATAGTCATTATTTGTAGGTACAACTGTTCCCCCAAATTTCAGGTCCTCCTTGATGACAACACAACCATGGCAGAGAGATTCTGCTGTTTTGAGTGGGTTTTTTCTCATGTGTAACATCACCATTCACTCAGCTAGATATTCTGTGTAGTTGTCTCTGGAGACATTTGACGAAATGATCAAATTTTGCTTTTGAGACTTGAAATATTAGGTCTCAGGAGGAAGGGGCGTGACTCACGCAGGCTCCAGCAATAGATTTTATACAGACAGTGTCAAAGCCAGGGTCTCTCCCTCACCACAACACCAGAGCAGAGAAGGAAAGAAAGAGGATGGATTGTGATCAATGCCCAGCAGGTGGACCAGGGGGCAGACCAGAATGCAAGGAGTCCTGGAGTCAACCCTTGTGTCAGAGAGGAAGTGCTGAATATTGCCAGGGCTTGGGAAGACTGTGGAAGCCAGTGAGTCCCTTAGTCCCCACAGCCTCCTCTTGCATGAGCACCATGCAGAAACTCTGCTGCCGCCCCAAAATATTCAGACGTTCTATGGTATTCTACAGTTCATTTGATGACCATGCCTCAGAAGTGGCATCTGCCGCGCCTTGATTTCTTCTTCTGACTGTCATCTAACTGACTCCATGTGAACAGTGCTTCTTTGAGCATCAGAAGACATTTCTAAGACCCTTAGGTCAGAAGGAAGGGCCGTGGATAGAGAGGTAGGTGGGCAGGGCTTGGAGAGGCGCACCCCTGCACCTGTGCCCCAGGCAGGCTTCACAGAATTAGCTGGAGATCTACCTTGAGGGGAACACAATGGTAGGACAGCGACCACTGGACCCCATTGCAACCAGGAAAAGAATCAGAGTCCCCCCTTTAAAGAATGCAGCCCTAGAGAAATATAAAACCAAAGAACAGCAAAAATGTGAATAGCCCTATATCAAGAGAGGGAGAGAGAGAATGTGTGTGTGTCCGGAGTTTGATTTCCATTCCCCATATTTCAAGAATGGAAGAATATTTTTCATCTTTATTCTTTTTCTCCCCGACAGCACATTCTCAGCACCTCCAATATTAACAATTCTATTCCAAGTAGATATATCTTCTATTCCAAGTAGATACATGTTTTGGAGGTACAGCATAACTTGTGACAGATTGCACAGTGAAGATGAGAGAGACCCTCGCCCATCTCTCTATCCATCTCTCTTAGAAATGTCTTGGGATGTTCAAAGGAGCACTGTTCACATGGAGTCAGTTAGATGACAGCCAGAAGAAGAAGAGGACAGCAGATGTCACTTCTGCAGGACGGTCATCCAATGAACTGTCAGACACAACTGAACATCCTAATGACGTTGAGTACTTTGGCCCCAACCACTGCCAAACGGTGGTGTCATCTACTGAAACGTAACAAGGAAAAATGAGTCCTGGTGCCCAAAGCTATTCATTTAGCTAATTGTTCATTATTTTCTCACTCTATACTAAGTTATAAGCTTTTGGAAAACAGGAACTTTGTCTTCTTTGTGTTGTTCTCCTCTGCTTAGAACAATGCTTGGCATAATGAGATCATTCAATAAATATGCATTAAATGAATAAATTGTGAGAAATAAAGGTAAGTGCAAAAGGTTCAGAGGAGATGGGAGAGAAATGAGTTGGGGGTGGAAGAATTGCCGTACAATTTGGAAAATGTCAAGTTTCCAAAACCCAGGAGAGCTGGGCATGGTGGCACATGCCTGTAATCCCAGTACTTGGGAGGCTGAGACAGGAGGAGGTTCAAGACCAGCCTCAGCAACTTAGCAAGACTCTCAGCAACTTAGAGAGATATTTTTTCAAAATAAAAAAGGGATGGGGTGTGTAGCTTGGAAGTAGATGCCGCTGTATTCAATCCCTAGTATGAAAAAAGAAGAAAGAAGAAAGAAGGAAGGAAGGAAGGAAGGAAGGAAGGAAGGAAGGAAGGAAAGAAGGAAGGAAAAGGGAAAGGAACCCATTGAAGACATCATGTGGGTTGTTGCATATTGGGTTGTTGGAAATTGAAGACATCATGTGAGTTGTTGGCTATTGGAACATGGTGCTTAGAGAAGAGGTCAAACTGAAAAGAAAAAGGTCATAGGCACTAGTGTCCAGGTGGAACCCAAGGTCATGTGATCTGATGAGATCACCTAGAAACAGATCTCTTTGGAGGTAAGAGAGCCCAGAGAGCCACCAGCATTTGGAGATCTGGAAAAGAATGAGGAGCCAGCAAAGAGGACTGCGAAGTGGCATGTGATTATGTGGGAATCAAATGAGAGAGCATCATTGCAGAAAACAGAGAAGTGAAGAATTTCAAGAGGGAGAAATCCAACAGTTGTGTCCAATTCTGCTGAGAAGATGTGTAAGGTTGGTATTGTTTTTGGGTCTCCTGTTGAGTGAAAGCTCCCTAGGGACCACACTTTTGCTGTGCATCATATTATCCCTAAGATAATGCCACACCTGCCCTGTTATGATAGGGAGCACCAGGGGGCAGGTGTGGAGTGGTATAAAAGGCCACCAGGAAGCAATGTGTCCTCATCCCCACTGATAACACTGGCTGCCCCTGGTTGAGAGTTTACTCCATGCCCAGCACAATACTGGGCACATAACATAATACTTCCCAATTAATACGCACAACAACTCTATGAAGTACTTGTTTTATATCTATTTCCCAGATTTCCCAAAGTGCTGATCTATGTTAGAGACCAATGTGGGTTTTGTGTGTTGGGTAAGAGGGTGGACTTTGGATTTGGACAGACCAGAGTTTGACCCCGGCTGCTGCTACTGGCTGACCATGTATCTTCACGTATCTCTGTTTCCTTTCCTGTAAAAGGATCTGATAGGATTGGGAGATCACCACCACCATTTTAAACACCACATCTTACCATTGTTGGTCTTATTCTTCAAGAGCATAGTGCAGAAGGAGAGGTGAGAATCTGAGGACTTCAACTCATGCATGACACTTGGGCAGTATCCAAAGGTCTATCCTGTCTGTCACCAGATTTCCTTCCCAGGGTCACCCATGGACAGATGGCCTGTTGCTGCTGCTGTCCCACCAGTGCTGGGACCCAGAAATCCACTGCAGCACCATAAATTGTTCCCCACTCCGTGGGTGCCAGGCAATGCCTTCACTGATGCTGTGCTGTGGAACAAGCAATCACCTGTGCTGGGTTGGCCTGATGCTGGGTTATCAGAGGGTATGTCTGCAAAAGCAGCAATCGAAGCAAATTTCTGAAAAGAAATGAGATAAATACATTTGTTTGCTAGGAATAATGACCTCTTGCTAGATGTTTTAAGGGAACTCAGAGATGTGTTGTTGGAGCTGGGTGGGGTGCAAGGGGAGGCAGGTGGCTGCTTTTTGAGCATCCTTCCCGACGATTGCCCATGGGGCTTGCAGTTCACTGAAGGACATCACACATTCTCTCCAAGGTAAAAGGCTGTGAAATGAAAGGCAATTGATTCTGCATTGCTCCAGAAAATGAATGGGGACAAAGGTGCAGAAGTTTCCGTGAAAGCTGGTTTCAGCTTAGCAAAGAGACAGACCAGTAGGGTGGCTTAAACTCGGGAGGTTTGGGGTGGACCAGAGAGAATTTCTAAGAGGTGCCTAAGGATGGAACTCATCTCCTGGGTTCCAAACCAGAACACAGATGTTGAGGCAGGAAGAGTCACTTGAAAAATCCAACTCTATGGGTGTGTGGTTAGTGGTAAACATGGTTAAAGTCACATTGGAGAGGAACGGGGCCATTTTTCTCTTTGTTAATATGATTGGCCAGAGTCCAAGCCATTAACCGAGCCATATTTAAAGAATTGGTAATAATCTATCCATCAATCTCTTCCCTCTCTGGCCCACATGCTATGGATTGAATGTCCTTTCAACACTCATGTGGAAATTTAATTGCCATTATGACAGTATTAGGGGTGGGAGCTTTAAGAGATATTTAGTTCATAGGTACCATTATAAAAGGGCAAGTTTGGCCTCTTCTTGCTCTTCTGCTTTTTTGTGTGTGTGGTACTGGGGATTATGGAACCCAGGGGCATGCTACCTCCAAGATATACCCCTAGCCCATTTCATTTTTTATTTTGAAACAGGGTCTCACTATGTTGCTGAGGGTCTTGCTAAGTTGCTAAAGTCAACCTAAAACCTGCAATCCTCCTGTCTCAGTCAGCCTCCTAAATGCGGAGATTATAGGTGTGGGCCATCGTGCTGGCCTCTTCTGCTCTTTTGCCATATGAAAGAACAGTGCCCCCCCACCCCCCTGCATCACACACTCCGGAGGATGCGGCAGTGATCATGGTAGCAGAGAACAGCTCTCACCACACACCAATCCTGCTTGATCTTGGACTTCCTGGCCTCCATAATAATAAGAAATAAATTTCTCTTGTATATAAATTACCCGGTCCACAATCTTTTGCTATAGCAGCAAAAATGGATTAAGACAACACCCCTCTCATGTGGTAGGGTTGATGAGTAAACTCAAAGCCCACGTCCTTGGCCAGGTATAACAGTCTTCCCTCCCATGCATCTGTCTGAATGCAACTGTCATTGCCATGGCGAGAGGGGCTGAGACCCTAGAGCTTGGATTCTGGCTTTAAGAGACAGAAGCCCAGCCAGGTGTGGTGGCACACGCCTGTAATCCCAGTGCTTGGGAGGCTGAGACAGGAGGATTGCATGTTCGAGGCCAAATTCAGCAATTTAGCAAGACCCTTAGCAACCTAGTGAGATCCTGTTTCAAAATGAAAATAAAAAGGGCTGGGATGTAACTCCAAGATAGAATACTCCTGGGTGAGAGAGAGAGAGAGAGAGAGAGAGAGAGAGAGAGAGAGGAAGAAAAGGAGGAGGAAGAAGAGGAGGAGGAGGAAGGAGGAAGAGGGAGGAGGGAGGAGAGAAACCTAACTTGGGGTTCAAGCTACACTTTATCATCCAATTCTCTTCCAGAGAGTTTTGCACTGAAGGTCTGGGTGCAAAGGGGTTTTTTGTTTGCTATATACCTTCTCCTTGTGTGTAGTTCTTTAGGGGAAGAGGTGATGGATTAGAAAAATCAGAATTTGAGCCGGGTGTGGTGGGGCGCACATGCTTGTAATCCCAGTACTTTGGGAGGCGGAGACCGGAGGATCCGGGTTCGCAGCCAGCCTCAGCTCTCTCTCTCTCTCTCTCTCTCTCCCTGTCTCTCTCTACTTAGTGAGGCCCTCCGCAACTTTGTGAGACCCGGTTTCAAAATAAAGTATAAAAGATAGGGCTGGGGGTGTAGTAGAACGCCCCTGGGTTCAATCCCCGGTACCACAAAAAAAAAAAAAAAGAATTTGAGCTGGGCATGGTGACACACACTTGTAATCCCAGTACTTGGGAGGCTGAGACAGGAGGATCCCAGATTCAAGAGTAGCCTCATCAACTTAGTGAGACCCTATTTTTAAAATGAAAAGTAAGCCGGGTGTGGTGGCACACGCTTGTAATCCCAGTACTTGGGAGGCTGAGACCAGAGGATCCGGGTTTGCGGCCAGCCTTAGCTACTTAATGAGACTCTATTTCAAAATAAAGAATAAAAAATCGGGCTAGGGGTATAGCTTGGAGGTAGAATGCCCCTGGGTTCAATCCCCAGCACCACCAAAAATAAATAAATAAATAAATAAATAAATAAATAAATAAATAATAAAAAGGGCTAGCGGTGTAGTCCTGAGGTAGAATGCCCCTGGGTTCAATTCCCAGTACCAAAAAGAAAAATAAAATTGGAGTTCAGGTACTACTGAGACCCTTGCCAAGATCAACATCAAAACCTGCTCTTGACAACACCGTGCTGTTCATAGATGAGTGAAGACATTGCAGCTCAGCAATCGAGCTGAGTCCGGAAGGACAGCTAGAAATCTGACAGGCAGGTAAAGGTACTTATTCCTCAGACTCATTGAGATGTGGGGTAGGGGGTTACCTGGGGCAAGGCTGGCCAAGAAATCAGGGAGCTTTCCTATATCCACACAGGCAGACTCGGCTTCCTTGACGTTCTCGCCATCTAATTTGAGCTGTCTACGTGATGGATCGGCTGGGAGGGGATTCGGAGTCTGCTGGGTCGGCATGTTTTTGGCAGGCTGTCTGTCTTGATTTGTTGCTTTGAAGGGCCATTGCTCAGGAAGCCTTTGTTATCAGCAGAGCCTGCGGCTGCTGGGTCATGTCTGTTCCCGAGCTCTGGCAGGTGCACCGTGCCAGGCAGGGAGTTTTGTTATCTTTATACCCAGCCCTTGGTAACTACGAGCCTTAAGGAAGGGCGAGGCAGCTGATTGTTGGGCAACCTTATCCATTTGATAATCAATGTTTGATGGCCTATGGTCAGCTAGCTGGGGATTCTGAGATGGGCTGGAATCTGGGAATTCACGGCCATGGACTCAGTTGCCCGTGCAGCCAGGTGGAGAATGAAACACTTTATAGAGACAAGAAGGGCTAGCCAAATTACCATGTGTCTCGGTCAGTGTTCTCACTGCCATAACCCAAAACAATTGACCATGCAACTTAGAGGAAAGAAGATTTATTTGCTCACAGTTTTTGGAGTTTTAGGGTTCAGTCCATGTGAAGCTGGGGTCTGTGGATCTCAGGGCATGGCAGCAGGAAGCAAAGAGAGGGAGGGAGCAAGGGCTCTGCTCTCACATCATGGAGGCCAGAAGTAAGAAAGTGGAGGAGAGCAAGGGCCTGCTCTCACACCATGGAGGCTAGAAGCAGAGAGCAGGCAAGCAAGGAGATTCAAAGACAAAAGCACAATCCCCAAGACCACAGTCCCAGGACCCACCTTCTCCAGCCACACACCACCTGCCTAGGTTACCACCCAGTAAATCCATTATAATGCATTTACCCACTGATGAGATTACAGCCCTCATGACTTAATGACATCGACTCTGAACATTAATACATAAGCTCTTCAGGGGACATTCTATATCTAACCACAACACCATGCATGGCACTGCACCCATTGCACTCAATTATTCATGGAGCAAACATTTACTGAGCTCCTATTTTGTTTCAGGTGCTGGAAAGAGATGCAACATGGTGCCAATTTATGGCATGTTAATGAGCCATGTCAGAAGCTCAAGGGGACTTTGGAGACTTTGGGGGCTTCTCTGTTGAAGAGAACTAGCCTAGGGTGAGGCGTAGTGTGATGAGGTCATGGGGGACTGAGCCTCTAAGCACTCAGTCCACCAAATAGAATTGTTATGAGGACCAAATGATTAATTCAGAGATGTCTAAAGCAAAAGAGAAGAACAGAATTCTATTTATTATTGCTCTCCGTAATGTGGCACAACAGCATGCTTCAAACAATTGTGATAGTGAGGACTTAGAAGGGCTAGGTAGTTGGGGCAAAAGACCTAGGAACTGGGAAGATTAATTGTATACAGCAAACAATAGCCACATAGGGATAGTTTCATATAAGGGCCTCAGGTCAAGGGTCTGAATAAAACTCCAGTCACTCCCTTGGGCTGAATACTGAGAACAACCAGTATGAGCAGATTCCCAAGTCATCCAAAAGGAGAGTGGTGGGTATCATTAGAAGATGGCACCAGAGATTAGAAGAGGCCACCAAACTATAAGACAGTAGGGACTCAAATTAGGGATTGAAAATAAGACTCTAAAAGGACCAATCAGCCGGGCGTGGTGGCGCACGCTTGTCATCCCAGTACTTTGGGAGGCAGAGACCGGAGGATCCGGGTTCGCGGCTAGCCTCAGCTCTCTCACTCTCTCTCTCCCTGTCTCTCTCCCTGTCTCTCTCTCTCTCTCTCTCTCTCTCTCTCTCTCTCTCCTTAGTGAGGCCCTCTGCAACTTCGTGAGACCCGGTTTCAAAATAAAGTATAAAAAATAGGGCCAGGGGCGTAGTGCAGACGTAGAATGCCCCTGCGTTCAATCCCTGGTACCGCAAAAATAAATAAATAAATAAATAAATAAATAAATAAATAAATAAAATAAAAGGACCAATCACAGTGAAGATGTAAATGAAGGATTGAAACCAGTCAAAGATTCAAATTAGGGATTGAAACTAAGATGCTAAAAGGACCAATTACAGTGAAGATGCAAATGAAACTGGACACAGTCCAAATCTGACCAATCAGGGACAAGTGGGGAGTCACAAAATGGGATAAAAACCAGTCCCCAAAGAGCCTTTAATGGCTACCCATTTTTCAGGACTTCTCCCCTGCATGGGAGCTTTGTCCTCTCTTTCTCTGTGATTGTGTTTTGCATGATCTTTGAGGACCAGCAGTGTGCAGTTGCAGTTGTTGGCACTTGGTCCTGGCCACTCCCTGATAGTGCCAAAAGACCCCACCGGCACTCAGTGTTCACCATGGCCCAATAGGGTATTACACTTCCACTCTTTTCTGGCTTAAAATCAACTTCTTAACTTGTACACTTACCTTTCTATTGTTAGTCAATCTCATGTGTCAAAGGATCCAGCAGATAAGAAAGCCCAGCATCATTACCTGAAGACACTGCTTGAGTGTCTTGACTCCAAAATCTAGAATTTCCCTGCATCATTTCACCTTTCTAGAATGCCTTTCTCCCAATCTTCTTCTTGACCAGTCCCCAAGACACATTTTTCCAAATAGTAGCTTTGATCCAATCTCATAGGGAAAAGTTTCCCAAGGAGCCTAAGCACAGGGCCTTTCTCCTGGATTCCAAGCGTTCCACCTCCCAGCCCTGCTGCCGGGAGGGGTGGTGGGATGTGAGGGAGGAGGGGTCTGCTTTCCTTTCTTCTGGACTTATTGAGCCTACAACTAACCCAGTTTTCCAACTTTCATTTTTTGGTACTATGCATTGAATATACCTCTGAGCTACACTCCCAGCCCTATTTTTTATTCTTTATTTTGAAACAGGGTCTCACTAAGTTGCAGAGGGCCTCACTAAGTAGCTGAGGCTGGCCATGAACCCGGATCCTCAGGTCTCAGCCTCCTAAGTACTGGGATTACAAGCGTGCGCCACCGCGCCCAGCTTTTTTTTAAATTTTGAAACAGGGCCATACAAAATTGCTGACGGTCTTGCTAAGTGGCTGAGGCTGGGCTCACACCCGCCTCCTGTCTTACCTTCCCAAGTACTTGGATTACAGGCATGTGCCACCACGCCCAACTTCCAACATTCTTAGTTTTATCCTCAGCTTGTTTTGTGAATGAAAACCTTGACTTCTAACTATTTTGGAAGCTCCTCAAGGGCAGGGCCAGTGCCCTTGGATGTATTTCTTTGCTCTACAACCAGCTGGCCTTGTGTGTGGTTTTCAGTGTTTGTCAGCACTTTAACAGTGTGGCTGATAGAAAGGAGACCATTAATTTCATCTGTGGAATTTCATTTGCAATTAAATGGATGGTGATGCCTTGGTTATGGCTTAATTAATAAATTCGATAAACATGAATTACGGATCTATGATGAGCCAGACGCCGTGTTAAGCGCCAGCTCTCCAGAGATGAATGGCAGCTCTCTGCTCTCAAGAAGTTCATAGTCTAGAAAGAGATAAACAAGTGCTAATGCATATTTATAATACCGGGGGGTAATTGATAGAGAATAGGTTTGTTTAAAGGACTGTGAAAACCCAAAGGAAGGAGCAAGAGACTGTGCTTGCTGATATGATGAGTCATCTTGGTTTTAAAGGATGCAAACAGAATGTCCAAAAAGTAAGGAGAACGTATCACCAGCACAAGTAATAGGGGTTGCCAAGCACAAGAGTGTGAGAAGAGTACATTTGAGGGATTTGAGCATCACAGTGTGACTGGGACCTGGACTATATGGTGGGCAAGAATGTCGAATGGCAAAGGGTCCTTTATCCCAGCTCAAGAATTTGGACTTTATTGGATTCTCTCAGAGAGCCAAAGGAGATGTTGAGTGCATGGGCATACCACGACTATTCTATTCTATCCTATCCTTTGGTCTAATTCTGTCGTGCATGGTAGGAAAGAGAGCCTTGAGGATAAAAAAAAAAAAAAGCAGCTGATGCAGAGACCAATTTAAAAACCAGATAGAGCCGGATGTGGCAGCACATGCCTGTAATCCCAGTACTCAGAAGGCTGAGACAGGAGAATCACAGGTTCGAGGCCAGCCTCAGCAACTTAGCAAAACCCTCAGCAACTTAGCGAAACCCTGTTTCAGAACAAAAAATAAAAATAGGGCTGGGGATGTGGCTTGGAGGTAGAATGTCCATAGATGCAGCTTCCAGTACAATAAATAAATAAATAAATAAATAGCATATATAATAATATCAACCAGGGATTACATTGGCAGCAAGAAGATCTCTTCAACTATGAGAGGAGAGATGTAAGAAACTGTGATGTAAGAACCCTTAACAAAGAGAGTGGCACACTTTTACTGACTACTAAAACCTTCTCTACAAAATCAATAAAATGTATTTAAAGCAGCTAAACATGAATATTAATTAGTTTGATTAAAGACACAAACAATATGTAATTTAGAGAGTAGGACTAAAAGAAATACAGACAGGCTCACAACTAAGCAGCTCTTCCACGAATGTGTAACCATAATGAATTTTGCACAACTTAACCAGGTTTTCCCCCAGGCAGGTCAAAATTTTGCTGTGCCAAAACCTGAAGTTTTGTCTGAAGCTCTTCCACTGTGTCCCAAGTCCTATAGGACCTTCCCGTCCATCTTGGACATCCTCCCTACAATAATCCTAATAGGAAGTCCTCTGATTCTCCATTGTCAATGGAAGAAAATAGACCACATCACTAGAAAAAAGTGTGCAGAGAGGCCTCCAAGAGTAACAACAGCTCCTCACTGGGGTTACCCAAATCTAAAGTCTCATCCTCAGTGCTGCAGATCTCCAAATCCAATTTTCTCAAGTGTCCCAAAGCTTACTGAGTTCAGAAAGGCTGAGCTAACACAATTTCACCAATTCATTCATTTACCATGAGAAACATAACTGCTAGAGGTATCAGTTACTCATCCTCCGGCCCCCAGCGAGCACTCTGTTTCAATATTTCCAGGAGGAGCCAAATTGCAACTCAAAAGTTGCATGGTTAGCAAGGAATCCCAGCAATAGAAGATAGATGCGTGCACAGATAATAGATGCCACTAGGTACGGTGGTCTGATGTCTTCCCCTCCCTGCAAAGAACTTTCCAATCTGTACTCCCAGAGAGCACCTGATGGCAATTTACTGCAGTGGTAGACAACGCATTTCGGAGAAAATATGATGTGAGCTACTCACATTATTTACCTTGGAAACTGAAAAGTAGCAGGCAATATCAAACTTCAGAATTATACTTCCAACAGAAATTCACCAACTGATTTATTCATCATTCAGCCAACACTCCGCTGGCTTGTTCTAAGTGTCAGGCATCAAGGTTACAGATACATTGGCAAGCAAAACAAGGGCTCAGACATTGAGAGGTTCAGAACTCAGTGGGGCACAGACATGTAGATGTGACCAACAGCTACAATATAGAGTAGTAGTTCCTGTAGTGAAATTTTGCTCTTAGGTGTGGTGAGAATCGAGACAATGGATCATGATTCTGCCTAGGAGTCAGGGGAGGCTGCACAGAGGCCAAGAAGCTTACACTGATCCTACTTCAGTTCCTGATTAGTAAAGAAAATGCACATTCTTGACTGTGTATCACCAATATTACAATCAATAGGGAACCACTGCTAGTATTGTGGTTCATTTCTAATTCTATACATAAAGATTTATATGGGAAGATATAAACTGGAAATCATTCCATGCATTGCTGTGCTCACTAGTATCACATCATGAGTTCATTCCCATGCAACGTAATAAAAAGGAGTTTTGTTTTCTTATATTTTTGGTGCTGTGGATTGGACTCAGGAACACTGTGCCCACTGAGCTACACCCCCAGCCCTTTTAATGCTTTATTTTGAGACAGGGTCTTGCTAAATTGCTGAAGCTGGCCTCCAACTTGTGAGCTTCTTGCCTCAGCCTCCCAAGTAACTGGGATTACAGGCATGTACCACCATACCCAAAACGAACACCATTTTTTTTTAAATTACTGTTTGGTATTCCATCATCTGGATATATCATAAGTTATTTAACCATAACCTTATTTTTGAATATTTGGGTTATTTCCAGGTATTCAATATTATAAATAAAGCCCCAAACTGAGAGAACTTTAAAGATAACAGTCACACCTCAGTATCCATGGGGGATTGGTTCCAGGACCCCCCAGATACCAAAATCCAACGATACTCAAGTCTCTTCTATAAAATGGTGTAGTATTTGCATGTAACTTATAACATCCTCCCATATATTTTACATCATCTCTAGATTACTTATAATACCTAACAAAATGTAAATGCTATATAAATCGGTTTTTAAACTATTTAGGGAATGATGACAAGAAAAAATTTTCACTACAGATGCAATTCTTTCTCAATTAGTTTTGATGAACAATTAATTGACTACACAAGTGTGGAACCCAGTGACAAGGAGAGCTGACTGTATATGACACATCCTCTCCCTTCTCAAAAAAGGAAACAGGTTCTAGTGAGTTTAAATAATTTTGCCCAAAGCGTGTGGCTAGCTAATTTAAGGGCTGGGTTTGGTCTTCTGGGGAAACACATTTTGAGAAAGAAGAAAGGACAGGAGTGGGTTATCTGAGAGAAGATTAAAATGAAAGGCTAAGGAAAAATAGGATGGGGAGGAGGAACTGAGGAGTCCAAGGTAGAGAGGATAGGGGAATGACAGATTTGGATGATGCTGGGGCACTCATGCGAAAAATGCCCGTTCAAGGAATTGCCCCTAGCCTCCTGGTATGCAGGAATGCGAGAGAGCTGGGCAGTCCTTCTGAAAAGCCACCTGACAGTGAATCGGGAACTTTAAAAAAACCCTCAAACAGCTGGGTGCAGTGGCTCATACCCTTAATCCCAGTATTTGGGAGACTGAGACAGGAAGATCAAAGGTTGGAGGCCAACCTCAGGATTTTAGCAAGGCCCTCTCCAAGTTCATAAGACCCCGTTTCAAAGTAAAAAATTAAACAAAAGGTTGGGGTGTAGCTTCAAAGTAGAATGCCCCTGGGTTTCACCCCTTTATCATTAAAAAAAATCTGTCCTAGGGTACTATATTTTCCCAGCCATGGGGAGGTTCATGACTGAAGACCCTCTAAAAGAACAGATTAGTAAGAGGAAAACATGAAAAAATATCTAAGTTTTATGATGACATGGAAGCCTTAAGAAGTGCATATTCAAAGAAATAGGGAAATTTGAGCTTTTTTGTTATGGTTTTTTTATGGTACTGGGGATTGAACCCAGGGACATTCTACCTCTGAGCTACACCCCCAGCCCTATTTTTTACTCTTCATTTTGAAACAGGGTCTCACTAAGTAGCTGAGGCTGGCCGCGATCCCGGATCCTCCTGTCTCAGCCTCCCAAATACTGGGATTACAAGCATGCACCACCACGCCCGGCTTTTATGCTGTTTGATGAGTAGATGGTCATGCAGAATTGTGGTTGGACAAAAGGGTGTCATTTACTGGTAATAAACTGGGGTGGGAGCCAGGGAAGCAGCAAGATCTGTTTGTTCAGATTCTCCTCTGTGTCCCTGTGGCTTCAGAAATAAGGATGTTAGAACCGGGCATGGGGGTGCATACCTGTACTGTACTTGGGAGGCTGAGACAGGAGGATCACAGATTCCCAGCCAGCCTCAGCAACTTAGCGAGGCTCTCTACAACTTAGTGAGACCCTGTTTCAAACTTTAAAAATAAAAACAGGAGCCGAGGGAAAGCCCACCAAGTGCTGTGTGCATGTATGTCACTATCACTATGAACTACATTATGATGTGAGACTATAATGTACCAATAAAAGTATAGAAAATAAAAATAGGGCTAAGGGTGTAGCTCAGAGTATCAGTCCCCATTACCACAAAAAAGGAAGGAAGGAAAGAATGAGAAAGGAAAAAAGAAAGATAACAAGGGGGTCTTATGACCTACTTTAGAGGAAGTCAGCTAGGTTTTATGGCCTCTTTAAAGGAAAAAGGGGAGGGTGGGATTCCTGTTTCTTCTGTTTCCTCAAACATCAAACGACCTGAACCTTGACACCATATACATGGTTAATCACTAAATTAGTGCAAAAAAGTAAGCATTTAATGTCAGTTAAGTAGATTATGGTACATATAGAAGAGGCCAAGTAGTGCTCTGTGATTATTAATCTTTCCTGTTAAATGTTCTACCTTCCCCAGCATTCATAATCAGCCTGGCCATACAACTTAGAGAAAGGAGGATTTTTGGAGTTTTTTGGAGATTTCGAAGTTCCAGTCCATGTCAGGCTGGGTTACATCTACGGAGCTCAGGGCATGGTGGTGAAAAGCAAAGAGAGAGAGCAAGGGCTCTGCTCCTCACATCACGGAGGCTGGAAGCGAGTGCAAGAGAGAGCGAGCAGCAAGCAAGGGGCTTCAAAGACAAAAGCACAGTCCTTAAGGCCACATCCCCAGGGACCCATCTGCCTAGGTTACCACTTAGTAAATCTATTCACTCAGTGATGAGATTACAACACTCGGTACCGTAAAAAAAAAAAAAAAACAAAAGAAAAAGAGATTACAACACTCATGACTTAATTACATCAACTCTGAACATTAATACATGAACTCTTTGGGGAACATTCTATAGCTAACCATAACCCATACTTTCCTACAATCTCAACTGTATTTTCCTTTTCTGCTTAAGCACTCTATTGTTGCATAGCAAACCTTAGTGGCTTAAAACAGCATCTCATTACAGATGGTCCCTGACTTACCATGGTTTTACCTACGATGGTGCAAAAAAGATATGCCATCAGTAGGAAATTATAACTTAAATTTTGAATTTTTACCTGCTTCTGGGCTAGTGATCTGCAGTCCAGACCTCGTTCCTATCCCTGGACAGTGACAGCAGGCCACAGCTGCCGGTCAGCCATGGGAGCAAGAGGGGAGACAACTGTCGCTCTCCAGGGTGCTGTGTTGCTGCTCCAGAATGTGTGGTGGGCTGGATGTATTAAGTCCACTTTCCACATACAATGTGTATATTGGGATGTAACCCCCTTTTAACTGGAGGAGCATATGCATATACCATGAGCTTGGATTTGTGGGGATGGGTCTTCTGCTGCAGGTGATACTGGCTGGGATGCACTTAGTGGTACTCAGCTGCCCTTGGGCTGGGCTGAAGGATGCACAGCCGGTTTTCCACGTGCTTGGAGCGGGGGTGGGTTTGGCTGGAGCCTGGCTCAGCTGCTGCTCTCTCTACACACCTACTCTCTGGGGCTCCCCACCCAGTCTGTCCAGCAGGCTGCAGCTGACCTCACTTAGAACAGTCTCTAACTCGGGTTTCCTGAACATGGCCTGTGCTCTTCCTTCTGTCACTTGAGTGGAGTCTCAGGAAAAGAAGAGATAAATGCACGATGCATATATATATTTCATGGGGATTAAACCCAGAGGCAGTCTAACTTTGAGCCACACCCCTAACCCTGTTTTATTTCTTTCTTTCTTTTTTTATATACTTTTATCAGTGCATTGTAATTACACATCATAGTGAGGTTCGAAGTCATACAAACAAACATGCACCCAGGTCTTGATGTGATTCCCTTTGGGTCCCACCCCCTACCACCTCTCTCCATACATAATAGAGTATCATTTGAACTGCTTCTTTCATTAGGAAAGTTATGCTTGGTATGTTCTATCAGAATTAGATGCTCTGTCTCCATTAGCCCTTGAGAGTTCCCAGCAACCCGTTCATGTCCCTCCAGGACAGTCTTGGGGTTTGGCGCCTGCCACCCCAGTACATAACTCACCCAAATGCCCTTTACTAGTCTGCAGTAATCACAAAAAGAACTATAAAATCATATTTTTAAGAATGGTTTTATAAACATTATATTAATTGTATTTTTATTTATTTTTATACTTTTATTTGGTGCATTATAATTATACATCATACCAGGGTATAGAGTGATAGAAACACACACACACACACACACACACACACACACACACACACACACAGCTCTTGGAGCTCTCCCTCCGCATCCTACCCCCCTTCCCTCACCCACTCCATACATGTCTTTGACACGGAATAGTAATATTGTATATATATGTAGCATTATTTCAACTGTTACACGCTTTATATCTTTGTCCCCCCTCCTCCCTTCCCTAAACCCCTTTCATCACTCCACTGGAGTCTTGGCTCTTCTATTTGATTTACCCTTATTTCCAAATTTCTATCTAGCTTCCACATATAAGAGTAAACACAGCTATTCATTTTTTGAGACTGGTTAATCTCACTTAGCATAATATTTGCGAATTCCATCCATTTTCCTGCAAATGACATGATTTTGTTCTTGTTTATAGCTGAATAAAATTCCACTGGGTGTATATACCACAGTTTTGTGATCCATTCATCTGTTGATGGACACCTAGGCTGGTTTCATAATTTGGCGATTATAAATTGTGCTGCTATGAATGTGAATATGCATGTATTACTATAATATCCTGACTTCAATTTCTTTGGAAAGATGTCCAGGAGCGATATCCCTGGGTCATATGGTGGTTCCATTCCCAATCTTCTCAAAAACCTCCACACTGGTCTCCATAGAGGTTGTACTAGTTTGCAGTCCCACCAACAGTGTATTAGAATTCCTATTTCCCTACATCCTCACGGCATTTATTATTGTGTTCTTTTTTTTTCCAAGGTTTTTTATTTTGTTTTCTTTACTCTTTGTGTGGTACTGGGGATTGAACCCAGGGGTATTCTACCTCTGAGCCAAACCTATTTTTTAAATTTTTATTTATTTATTTATTTTTAAATATATTCATTTACTGGTGCATTATAATTATACGTTTTGATAAGTGTCAGGGTATCAGAAGCATGCATGCACACATTGCTCATTTAGCCCTCCCTCAAATCCCACCCTATACCCTCTCCCTTCCCTCCTTTTCATGCTCAGCATAGTGATTGACTCTGATAAATTTGTGTATACATATCATGTGCATTAGTGTATTTCCCTCTTCCCTCCTCCTGTCTCCCTCAGTTAGGTCGCCTTCTTTGCTCATCTAAAGTTTTCTCCTTCTTTGTCTGGAGTCCCTTCTAAGTCCCATTCTCCCTAGCTTCCACATACTGGGGAGAACATCTGACTTATCACTCTTTGTGATTGATTAATCTCACTTAGCATAATGTTCTTCAGTTCCCTCCATTTGATTGCCATTCTAACTGGAGTTAGATGGAATCCTCAGTGTGGTTTTGATATTGAACATTTTCTCATATATTCATTGGCCAAATGTATTACTTCTTTTGGGAAGTGTCTAATTCAGTTCAGTTGCCTAGCTTTGATTGGGTTGTTTCTTTTTTAATGTTATGTTTTTTAAGCTCTTTGTGTATTCTAGATAATAGTCCTTTATCAGAGGGGTAGGTGGCAAAGATCTCCCATTCTGTAGGCTCTCTCTGTAAATTCTTGATGGTTTCCTTTGCTGCACAGAAACTAATTTAACACCATCCCATTTATTAATTCTTGTTTAAATTTCCTGAGCTTTCAGGGCCTTATTGAGGACGTTTCTCCCAGTACCTGTGTGTTGGAGTTCTAGCAGTTTCTAAGTTTCTGGTCTAATTTCTAAGACTTTGATCCATCTTTAGTTGACTCTTGTTTTTTTATTATTTTGAAACAGGGTCTCACTAAGTTGCTGAGGCTGGCCTCAAACATGCAATCCTCCTGACTCAGCCTCCCAAGTACTGGGATTGCAGACATGCACCACTGTTCCCAGCAATCTTGTATATTTCTATAAGTAAAAGCATTGCTTTTCATTTAAGTAAAAAATAAGTTGTGTCATAAAATTTTTCACACCCTTTAACCCAGTAATCTTATTGAATGTAACTGATCTAAAAGTAAAAACAAGAAGTGGCTAAAACTATGAATATTACCATAATGCAAAACCAGTAGTAGCTTAATTGTGAAACAGTAATTATTAATTTAAAATACAGTGAGTGCACAGAAGATAATATTGGATGGCATCTCTTTAAGTGATGAGGCAAAGCTTCAACTTAGTGAAATTCTTACTATACTGAAAATTAAAAAGACTAGTTATGGCTATGTAAAAATGTGCAAGCATGGGGAGGGAAAACAAGAATAAAAATGAATTATAGAAATTGGATATAAATGGTGATATTTCACATGATACTTCTTCAGTTTTAAAAGCTTTCTCTAATGCTATCACATTGGTTTTGTAATTTTAAAAAAAGTTCAAGACAGGCCTGGTGGTACACACCTGTAATCCCAGTGCTTGAGAAGCTGAAAAAGGAGGATCAAATATTTGAGGACAGCCTCAGCCACTTAGCAAGACCCTGTTTCAAACTAAAAAATAAAAAGGTCTGGGAGTATAGCTTGGAGTTAGAATGCCCCTGGATTCAACTCCATATATATATGTATCTTGACCACCCCTCCCATTGCAATGTGGTTATTTTGTTGTGCTGGGACACGTATAATGAGATGTGTTTGAACCTGGGCTCTGCATGGCTGGGAGGCTTTGGGGAGGAGGCTAAGAAGCCCAGCCTTTGCAGCTGGCCAGCTACTCTGCCCCAGGAACCTCTTCCTATCTGCTGGCATCTGGAGCATGTGAGAGACTGAACAGACAGTGTGGATTTGTGCCTGTGAGCTGTTTCAAAATACATCATCCTTGGCGCCTTTCTGCCTCCTAGCACTGAGAGACTTCCTGTGCAACCTGCTTGAAGTTTTGTTTTTGCTTTTTTCCTAAGTATGGAAAGGACACCAGCAAGCTCTGCTTGGACATTAACCATTACTTTTGTCATCCATTCCATACAAACACATCCTACCACAGTTAAAGGAAGCATCCAAGAACCGGATGCCACCAGGGCAGTGCATATGAGAAGTAGCTCCAAGGGACACTGATAAGTAGCCCTGAGTGTGCAGAGAAGATAGAAAGCCAGCCCTCTGAGCCCAGCTAACCAACCGAGACCACATGGCTCACACTCAAGCCCCCCAAGTGAAACTGGAAAGGGTTTTTAAATGTTTTTTAGCCCACCACCACCACTGTATTTTGTACAAATCCTTCCATCCTGTGGCTCTGTCGATGGCTCCTGGGTACCCTGCAATGCTGAGGAGCTTTTCAGAGGTCAGATGTCAGAATGGTGACCTTTCATACATTGCAGGGGAGTGCCACCTCTCTGCAAGAAACTCTCCTGAGTCTCATAACACATGAAGGCCCATTACACACCCAGCATTATTCTAAATGTTTATGTATGTTAACTGGTTTCATCCTTAGAATAATTTTGTGCTGCTATTACCCCAATTCAGAGATGAGGACCCTGGAGCCCAGTGTAAGTAAGGTCAAGCAACGATGGGCATTAATCTCAGGCCCTCTGACTTCGGAGACCATGCTCTGAGCCACCTTCTGCAGCACCTTGAGCATCCTGCCTGTCAGACCTGCTTTTGCCTTCTGCAACCAGACTGAGCAAGGGGGCTTAACTCCTCCTCCACACGCTAAATATTCAAGTATTTGAACACTGACAATTTCTACTGTTCTTCTACCTCACCTTCCTTCCTCTGAGCAGCCCTGCCTCATCCTTCCTTAGTCCAGGATTCCTTGGTCACTTTGCCAGGCCACTTAGCACCGGGCACAGCCACCCCTGCATGTTCTCAGTCGCCCCACTTCACGGCCCTGCCTTCTGAGCTTCACCAAGCAAAACCTCATTTGTTTTCACATGTAAAATTATTTCACAACAGGCCTCTGATGACCAGGTCTCTGGAGGATGAACCAGGTGCATGCTTCTCTGTCCCCTTAGTCTCAAATTTGCAACAGGGGATTTGAAGGCCTGAAATCATGGAGAAAAGGAAACAAGAATTGCTAGTGCATTACAACCAAGTTTCTCAGTCTCATTTTCAAAGACTGGCTTTTTCATTTCCCCAGAGACATAACTACCAAATGAGGAAAAACAGGAAGTAGTAATTTGGGAAGTTTCCAAGCAGGAAAAAAGTCACTGCTATCGGTTATTTTTCCACATCACCATTGTAAAACATGGCGCTGGACAAAAATGAGAAGCAGTGGTCATTTCAAGGATGTAAATTTCCAGATGGTGTTAGGAAACCCTGACCTATTTATGGGAACCCTTGTGTTAGAACTAACTAAGAATACAATCACCTGGGAAAGAGAGAGAATGGGAAAGAAAACAGAGGATGCTTGCCTAGCCAACAACTAATCAAGAAGAGACATTTGGCCCATGAGAAAGGATGATAGTTGATAGACTGCAATGTTTATACTCACTAAACACTGTCCAGTTAAGTGGGTAAGTTTGGTCCACATTTGGACTAACAATGTTCAGTGAATATTTTTCATTTTATTTTTTTCAAATAAATAAAAGGTATGCGATTATGTGCTGCATAATGATTTTGGGTCAGTGATGGCTATACACCACACCTACCATGGTGGCCCCATAAGATTGTAATGGAACTGACTCTTCCTACTATGTCACCGCAATTACAACGTCGTGGTCACAATGCATTGTTTTCATATCTGTGGTGATGCTGGTGTAAACGCATCCACCATGCTGCCAGTCATAGAAAAGTATAGCACATAAAATGTCTGAAGCACATAAAATGTCACCGATTCATCCCAAGCTCTCTACAGATGTGTACATCTTCTCATAGTACATATTCGAACCCACCTTATTCCATTTTGTATTGCTATTACAAAATGCCTGAAACTGGGTCTTATTAACAATATAAGTAGGGTTCTGGAGACTGGAATTCCAACAGTATAGCACCAACATCTGCTCAGTCCATTTACATTTACATTTACATTTACATTGACTTCCAAGGAGGAGCCTGGGCTACAGGTCCTTGGGGTATGATGGCAGGAAGCAGAGAGAGCAAGGGAAGGGGGAGAGGGAAAAATATAGTTCTCAAGGCTACAGAATGACGTTTTACTTTTAAACCAAAACATACTTTCCTGGACACAATGTCTGTTTTTTCTGTTTACTTTTTTTTTTAGCAGAGTTTGTCTTCCACTAAGGAAATAAAATTTGTCAGACTTTTGAGATCCAAAACATGCTGATTTTATATTCATAGTTGGTTAGTAATTGGGCTAGTTATTGAACTTGGAACTGAGCACTTTATCTCTCAGAACTTTGAAGGCATGAATTTCATTGTGATCTAGTTTCCAGAGTTGCTGAATTAGCTAATGCCAGTCTGGTCTTTGTATGTGACTCCTCTCATCATCATCTTCTTCTCTTTTTCTCAAGTATTCAGTCATGAATAAAGGTTAGAGGGAATGTTATGAATCATTGATGGCTCTCAGTGTCTAAAATAATGAGTTGACAGCCAGATATTTGACCAATTCCCCTTGGCTGCATTCAGTTACATTTCACTGAGCTGATTCCAACACATTCTGCAACAATCACACAAAAGAATGTTTAAATTTAAAAATTCATTTTCAAATGGCATGGATTTTCAGTAGTAAATAGAAAAATATTTTGAGCATGTTGAACAAGTCTTCTTCAAGTGTGTGTGTGTGTGTGTGTGTGTGTGTGTTGTTGTTGTGTGTTTGTACCAAAATCAAATCATACTCAGCATATCAATAGTTTTGCACAACTAGGAGGTAAAATGTAGATGGCTTTCAAGTGTGATAATAGTAGTGATTCCATATGGTATCTATAGAGAACTTAAAACAGCCAGGAGTGTCTTCTATTGAGGGAATCTAGCCAGTAGTTTGTTCTCATTTCTGAGAGCAGATTTGTCATTATCTTTGCATCTGATTTTACAAGATTCTCAGCAATGGTGTATCAGGGATGCATACTTGAATGATGCATCTACAATTTTAGTCTTTTTTTTAATACCTCTAGAAACAATTCCACATACCACCAGACTAGGAAACAGTGGTCTGTTCTTGTTCTTTAAAAATTCAATTAATTTAGCAAAAGGAATGGACTTTATTTGCAAATGACAAAAGCTCTGATAGCTTCACACCATGATTTGCAAGAAACCACTGACAGAGTGTGGGGGATTGGAACCAAAAGTGCCAGTCCAATAGTAAAACCCAGTATTTGACTTAGCCATCACCAGAATTCCTGTCTATCCTCCCCCCTCACTTTTTTTTGGTCTGATGGTCTAAAACCATCAGATTCAGAGAATTTTGTCCACAATTTTAAAGTTGTACTATTTCTTTTATTATTTTAATTACTGTTTTTATTTACTTACTTATTTAGTACTGAGGATTGAATCCAGGGTTATTCTACCTCTGAACTACACCCCCAGCACTTTTTATTTTTTATTTTGAAATCCTGTCTTGCTAAGTTGCTGAGGCTGTCCTTGAACCTGCCATCCTCTGGTCTCAACCTCTCAAGTACTGGGATTATAGAAGTGTACCACCATTCTTGGATTCGTTACTATTTTTATTTTTTTTAACATGCTTTTATTGGTGCATTGGAGTCTTACATTGCAATGAATATCTATTTGATGTTAATATATATGCACACAGCTCTTAGTGCCCCCCCTGCCTCCCCCCACCCGTATGAAGTACCAAGAATGATATTGGTATATTTTCACA
>PVJS01030934.1:0-23765 GCA_004027185.1 Glis glis | reverse complement strand
GTCTCTCTCTCTCTACTTAGTGAGGCCCTCTGCAACCTCGTGAGACCCGGTTTCAAAATAAAGTATAAAAAATAGGGCTGGTGGTGCAGCGCGGAGGTAGAATGCCCCCGGGGTTCAATACCCAGTACCGCAAAAAAAAAAAAAATGCCCTATATTAACCATTGATATCAGAAGTCACTTTAAGTTTGAGATTTCAAAAATTTCCTTTCATTTTATTTATAAATAATTAATTACTAGAATAAAGGACCAACACAACTCTAGGACCCTAGCCAAGAGGGTATAACATTTTTGTATAAACCTGGCATCGCAGTCTCACAAGCACAGTATGGTCAGGAATATGGTAGGGGAAGTGACTGTAATGTTCTTCCTGGGTAGAAATGAACAGCGGTGAATAACAATGATATTCAGCTCGACTCCGGTGGAAAGCCCTACCATCTCATCCAATTCAGACTCAGTTTCCCGTTTATTCCCCCCACCCCCGACCGTGCCTATTCCAGGTGTTGAAGGCTAGGGATGTGAAGAACGCTGCGTTGAAATAATGATGTCAATTTTAGTCCCTACAGAGCCTATGCCTCCATAAGTTCCTGACGACTCTTCATGATGGCTTTGTTAATAAACATCTTCCTCTTCAGCAGGAAGACATGGCAGGTCGCATCACATCTGCACCCTGCGGCTCCACTCTGCTAAATTCCACAGTTCTTTTTCTTTGATGTCTGACTTTCTTTCCTGCTCCAATGTCGGCACTGGTGATTTTCCACTAGAGGGCTCTCCCTCATCTGACATTAATAGGGTACCCTTCAACCTTCTCCTTCCCAGTGAAGAAGGGAAGAATTACTAACTACCTAGCTAAGGAGACTATGTACATTTAGACATAATGGGTCTTACACGGAAGGACATATTCATTTGCATACTGAAGATCATATTACACATTCTTTTTACTCCAGCTGCAATGTTTATCAACAAATCAACCATAATTTTCTTTTTAAAACATCTTCTACAACCCTAAGAATTCTTGTTACTGTGGTTACAGGACGCAGAAACAGGAGAGACGATTCCTAAATATTCACTGGATATTTTATTCTCTGCAAATCCTGATCATTGTCAACTTTGCTAAAAATATAATCGGGGGAGAGAAAGCCACTCCCGGACCCTTTCCCCATGGCAACTACATGCACCAAAAAACAAAAACACACATGGAAAACAAGACCTCACTTCAAAGGTCACTCTTGTTCTTTCTTGTTAACAGAGCTATTGAGTGTGAAAATCTGTTGGCTCCACACAAAGCTTTGGTTCACTCACTTCGCCTACAGCAAGCTTCAAAAGAAATAGCCCAGGATCCAAAAAGATGCAAAATAGTACAAGAGATACACATTAGCTCATCCCCTTGGGTATAAAGGCTGAAAAACTGAAAGCGAGCCAATAGGAAGAGTAGAAATACCCAAATCGAACAACAGTATGAACGGTGCCAAGGGTAGGATTAAAAACTGGTGAGATGCCTCTCCTCTTATCTTGATAAATTAGAAAAGCTTTTGTGTGTCCATTTGTCATCCCGTAAGATGAGTCAGCCAGGAGACGGTGTTGTTTGAAATGCACGTCTTCTGTCTTCTGCTGTTTGCCACCTTGCCGCCATATGCCATTCCTGCATCTGTCTGATGCTGGCTTCTGTGAAAAAGGCTAATAAAAACCTAGCTAAGCCGGGCATGGGGGCGCCTGCCTGTAATCACAGGACTTGGGAGGCTGAGATAGGAGGATCCCAGGTTTAAGACCAGCCTCAGCAACTTAGTGAGACCCACAGCCACCTAGTGAGACCCTGCTTCAGAATAAAAAATGAAATAGGGCTGGGGCTGTAGCTCAGAGGCAGACTGCTCCTGGGTACAAACAAAACAACAACAACAAAACCTGGCCAGCAGATCCAGACCAAACAGGTTATTTCTCTCGAAGATGATCTAAACCCAGTATTTCAATATAGTTTGCGCCTTGCAGTGTCCAAGGTGGCTGTTAAACCTCAAGCGAGGGCCCCGCTTTCCAGGCACAGGGCCAGCGCATCGCCGGCCTCCGCCCGCCCCGGCCTCCTGCCACCTGGGGGCAGCCAGGGCCAGCCAGAACGGTGCTGTCCCCTGCTGCCGCCGCTGCTGTCTTTATGTAGGAGAACACGGGAACCTGGGATCCAAAAGAGACTGAAATAGTTTCAAAAAAGGAATGAACCCTTTCCTGTTGGGCCCGACACAATGTTCCCTGCACCCCAAATGTGCATAAGTCGAGCTGTTCTGTTCGAGAACAAGGCAGATTGCGATCTGACAGTCTTACGTCTCACTTTTAGAAATCCAAATTGCAATTCAAATCCAAGAGCATAAAGAATAGACCTTCTGGACTCCTGTTCTAAAGCCTGATGTCTCGAGCCAGACTGCACAGACCCGTGAGCACGGCTTCCTCGCGCCGTGCCGCTTCTCGTAGCTGCAGGTGAAGCAGAGTTAGGGGCTCTTCCACCAGGGCTGCTGGCTGTAGGTGGGTCTGGTCCTGTTCTTTGCACCGAGAAAATAAAAAGCCACCTGTCGAGGTTATCTCAGCCGCCAGTGTCATGTGGCACTGCCTCCCCGTCCAAGGCCCTGGCTGCCATCTCAGGCTCACCCCTCCCTCGTTCCCAACAGCCAGCCCAGCGCATCCTCCGGTGGCTCTTCCCTGGTGATTTCCCTGGAACCTGGCCCCTCTTCACCACCCCCGGGATGCCGTCTTCACGCGGGCCACCATCAGCTCCGCAACCCATCTCCTGCCCTTCCTGCCTCTGGTCCTGCCCTCCTCCACACAGCAGCCAGTGACCGTGTAAGGGACGTGCCATTTATCATGTCTTTCTCTTCCATAAAACTCTTTGCTGGCTCCCCACTGCTGTCAGGATCTAGTTCGAACCCCCCGGGTGACATAAGGCCTCTAGGGACCAGCTCAGACTTTCCATTCCATACTGGACTTCACCTCCGGAGCTTGGCTTCAACTCATCTCTTTGCTCTTTTCACACTTGTCTCTTGGCAATCTTCCCAGGAGCCTCTGGATCCTGGAAGGCCGGATGAAGCACCCTGTCTATGTTCCTGCTACCCTCAGCAGCGCATCTGCCACGTAGATCATGTCACTGCGCCCGCGACCTGCAGCGGCTCAACATAAAACATTCAAAGTCCTCATAGCACCGCCACTGGGCTGGACCACAGTTCCCCTTGCTCCCTTGCGTTTACCTGTAAATGCTAGCATTTTGTCTTTTTAAATCTAAACCAGTGTTTCAAAGCAATCCCACTGTAGGCCAATCCCTCTCTAACTACAAACTACACTTCTCACGATACGTTTCAGTACTTATCTTTAGCAATCATGACAATTTTTAATCCCAATATGAGTTCAAAGTCCCTTCAGTAGGGAATAATTAGAAAAGGAGGAGAATAAATGTTGACGATGGAAAGAGTAGAAATGAAGACATATGGGGAAACAGGGGTTTGAGACATGTACAGACGAGTCGGGCGTGGTGGCGCATGCTTGTAATCCCAGTACTTGGGAGGCGGAGACCGGAGGATCCGGGTTTGCGGCCAGCCTCAGCTACTTAGTGAGGTCCTTTGCAACTTCGTGAGACCTGGTTTCAAAATAAAGGATAAAAAATAGGGCCGGGGATGTAGCTCGGAGGTAAAACACCCCTGGGTTCAACCCCCGGTACCGCAAACAAACAAACAAACAAACAAACAAATAAACAAACAAACAAAAAATACAGACGAGTCCAACAGAGCCAGCTTTCAGAGGCGGGGATGCGAGATTCAACTGTTCCAGGGAGCCACAGATTCCAGGGGGATTACACATATAGATGGTGGGTTAGATACTGGATAAAAACACATCCTTAAATGCACGCGATGGCCGGGTGTGGTGGTGCACGCCTGTAATCCCAGTACTTGGGAGGCTGAGACAGGAGGATCGCAAGTTTGAAGCCAGCCTCAGCAACTTAATGAGGCTCCCAGCAACTTAGCAAGACCCTGCTTCCAAATAAAAATAGGGCTGAGGGTGTAGCCCGGAGGTAGAAGGACCCTAAGTTCCATCCCCAGTAACACACACACACACACACACACACACACACACACACACACACATGCACGCGATGGCTATTTTAACCAATAAAATGAATTTTAATAGAAATCAGAGAGAAAATCACCTATTGGGTTATCAATGTAACCCAATAATATTTAAGTTTTGAGTGCTGCCTCTGTGCCAGGGATGTCGTAGGGGCAAGACTGTCAGGATCTCATTCTTAGAATGTGTGTACATAGATACACATGTGTATGTATGTGTATAGATACACATTATATACTTATAAATTTGTGTATATATGTTCGTGGATATATATGTATTTGTGTGTGCATTTTTTCTCTTATTTTTCTAGACCTGAGCTTTTTAGCTGGCCTCCCAAACTAGAATCTTTCTCTTTGAGATTGCCTTCAAATGATTCTCTTGAAAGCACTAATCATCGGATTCTTCTTCACAGAAAGCCCCTGTGGCCCTCGCTCTCCACCAAAAGGAGGAACCAGCCATTCTGCCCAAGGCAGCCTTCCCATGTGAATTTCTTAACTAAGAGTTTCTTCTCTGCTACTTCCCAGCCCCTGCCCAGGCTCCTGTCTCTCCTGGGATTGCTCCTCATCGCCGCCCTGCTGCCCCTCCCAAACCCTGTACCTGCCTCTTGAGCTCCACGTCAAGTAGAGTTTACTTTATAAAGGCTTTTTGTAACTTCCCCGACTAAACTTTTCCTTGCATGAGCCACTCCCCTGCCCCCAAAGCACATCATTGTCAGTCCTCCACGACACTACTCATATCTTGTCTAATATTGTACCTTTTATATATTGGTCTTTACCTCTTATTTTTATTTATTTATTTATTTATTTGGTACTGGGGATTGAACTCAGGAGCATTCTACCTCCGAACTACACTCCCAGCCCTATTTTTTTTTTTTATTTTGAAACAGGGTCTCACTAAGTTACTGAGGCTGGCCTTGAACCTGTGATCCTCCTGTACTGGGATTACAGGCATGTGCTACCACCCCCAGCTTACCCCTTATTTTTGAGTATAGAAACTAAGTCATCCCCCTTCCTATTACCAGGGAATACAGTCTTTTTTTTTTTTTTTTTTTTTTTACTACACGTGCAATCTATCAGTATTTGTCGAAAGGTACTCCATACAAACCTTAGCCCCTGATCTTTGACTCTGCCGCCCCTGGCCTCTCTCTGCTCCCACAAAACGTGCATGTGTGGGAAGAGAAGCCACTCTCCTGTATGGCTGTCTCATAGCCCTGATTCTTCCAAACTGTCCTCTCGCTTTCTACCCCTTGGCCACTCTGTCCCCAGAAATATGAATCCAGTTTGGCATCATTCTCTCTTTTCAATGATGCCAATAGTCCCAGGCTTTCAGGACTAAATTTTAAATGGTGAGAAATTTGGTTTAAAAACCTACATGGGACCTGGAAAGAACAATCCTACGAACTCAGAAAAAGAGGCCAAGACCAGGCGTCAAGGGCATGGCATGAGAAATAGCTAATGAATAATACACAGTCTAAACAGTGTCTCAAAAAGACCGGGAAGGTTTCATATCTTCTCCTTTAGACAAAAAGTACCTCCAAAAGTAACATGCTCCCCTCCTGGCTGATTAATCTGCAAATGAATGAAGCGGCACTGCAGTCCTGGAGTCCACCTCTTCCCTCCGGCACTCCCATTGCTGTTGAGCACTTTTCCCCGTCCATCCAAGCTTGGACCCTCCAGGACACCCATGGCTCCTTCCTCTCTCTAATTTGAAATAACCAAAGTTTGCAGAGACCTGTCTCCTTTTCTCTACTCCTGTGTGTGCGCAGGGCGTGACTTGGGGGTTTGAGGAAGGGAATCAACGAGGGAGCTGCACACACAAAGGGTGACAATGACAACAGGGGCAATAACAAAGAGTAATGGGGAGGCATTTGCATGTGCAGACATGGTCCCGAGTACTCTTGAGTGTACAAACTCATTTCAAGGGCCCCCTGAGCAACTCGATGGCATAGGTCCTGGTCATGGTGTTAGGTCCAGTTTACAGTTCAGGCACAGAGCTGGAGTCTAGTGCCAGGGAACACAGAGCTGAGAGGTGAGCCCAGGTGAGTCTGGCTCTCTTAACCATTAAGCTGCACGGCTTCTTTGCTTCTTCCATGGTGGCATCAGCCAGGAAATGCAAAGCAGGCCTGCAGCTGGGCGGGTAGAAAGGGACAACGGCCTGGGGGCCTGGGACCAGGGTAGATGTTGCCTTACAAGGAGTGTGACAGCCAGAGCAGGCAGGAGCGGGCAGGGAAGGGGCAGCAGAGAAGGCGAAGCAAGGGCTGCTGGGGTATGTGTGTGCTTCTGAGAAGGCTGGGCCACAGTAGCCAAGTGCCAGGCCTCCTCCAGGACCTGAAAGAATGGCCAAGGCGGAAGGACAGGCTCTGCGGCCGGCTCGGTGAGGGCCTTGGGTGTGAGCCAGCGGCTGCCCTGGCAGGGGAGGACGAAGGGCACTGAAGATGGAAACTGCACAGTAACTCTATGCTGTGTGGCTGATACCTGCACCTGAGACTCCCTTGTCAGGTAACAGAGCCTCTTAGGTGCGGGTCTTACTGGCACCTCCTTCTTTCGAGGGTTGGGCTCTGTTCTCCTTTCTTAGCTCCCTGCTGGCTGCAGGGTAAAATGCAAGGTTTTCAGCACATGGCTTCCCCTTGTTGATTCTGAAATAATAGGGATTATGCACATTGTTCATACATAAAAGGAGTCAAAGGTAACAAAAATAACCAAGAAGGGGAAATCCCAAAATTTCGGGCAAGTTCGAGATGTGCCCAAAGTATTGTGCCGGTTATAGATGACGAGGTAAGTGGATTTAGAACTTCCTTTCCTCACCATCGCTGTCCTAGGCCCTTTGCACGGAGAATCCAACAGAAGCCTCCGGTTCTGGAGTCGGATTGGACCCTAGAGAAACAATGGCCTGCAGCTTCTCCCAAGGACAGCACCCGCGGGATTCCCATCTGTTCCCACGCCTGCTGTCAAACCTCCCTGGCTTGGGCCCCTAGATCACCAGATCAGGGCTGCCTGGCACAGGTGCACCATCACCCTTGGCGCTCACTCCAGTTCTGGGCCCCATGGACTTCCAAAGCATCCTTCTTTGGTCTTCAGGTGGTCCTCCACGTCCCACCTGGCATGTCTGTGGGTCATGCTCTCAACCCCCCTTGTTCTCCCCTGGGCTGCTGCTTTGGGGGACAACATATTCACCAGCCGGGTGTCGGGAAGGCGGCGCAGGACAGTGGCAAGAGCTGAGTGCAGGCTGGGTCCTTCAGTTTACAATTCTCACTGAGATCTCACTTAAGGAAGCAACTGGAGTCAGTGTGCCAGTGCCAGGCGATCTTGGTAGACTAAGCACCCCTAGAAGTGCCTGTCAGCCTGCCACCAGTGGGAGGTGGCCCTTGTTTGCATAGAAAATGTGGGCTCTGGAGTCCCGCCATCTTGAATGGGTTCCTGGATTTGTTAGTGGCATAACATAGGTGAGTTACCTGATCTCTACAAGCCTCGATGTGCTCATCTGTAAAATTGGAAGAGAATAATAATAACTGCCACATAAATGGTGGCGAGGATTAACTGAGGTATTCCATATAAAGAGCTTAAAGCTGTGCTCGGCACCTAGTAATTAATAAACGTTAGCTAATAACATCAGTTCCTTCTAGTAGTTTCCAACAGACTCCTACCATTTCCTGTTTTAAAGCTTGCATTCCCTGGAATGAAGCCAGGGATAAAAAAAGAGAAAAGAAAAAGAAAAAAGGAAATCCCCAGGTGTCAGCTCTGTAGCAGGCCTAGAAAACAGCCAGTTCATGTTAGAAAAGAATGGAATCAATTCTGAGCAAGAGAACATATAAAAAGCTGGGTGGTGCTAGGTATCAAAGAAAGAGCAGGTCGCTGTGGTGCACACTTGTAATCCCAGTACTTGGGAGGCTGAGACAGGAGGATTATAGATTCTTGGCCAGCCTCAGCAACTTAATGAGGCCCTCAGTAACTTAGTGAGACCCTGTTCAAAATAAAAATAAAATAGGACTGGGGTTGTAGCTCAGAGGTAGATGTCCTGTGGGTTCCATCCCCAGCACCAAACAACAACAACAACAACAACAAAAGCAAAAGAAGAAAGACTGTGGCTCCTCTCCTCTCCACCCCTAGTAAAAACAAAGGGAATCCAGCAATCTATAGAAAGAACGATAGACTACAGCTAAATGGGGTTTATTCTGGAAATGCAATACAGGAATATCTGCTTCCATATGGGACAATCAATCAATAAACCCTGTCATAATAATACATGGTTGAAAGAAGAGGAGAGCCGGGCATGGTGGTGCACACTTGTAATCCCAGTACTCGGGAGGCTGAGACGGGAGGATCTGGGTTTGCAGCCAGCCTCAGCTACTTAGTGAGGCCCTCCGCAACTTAGTGAGACCCTGTTTCAAAATAAAGAATAAAAAATAGGGCTGGGGGTGTAGCTCGGAGGTAGAATGCCCCTGGGTTCCATCCCCGGTACCGCAAAAAAAAAAAAAAAAAAGAAAGGAGGAGAAATCACATAATCACATCAATGCAGAAAAAGCATCTGATAAAATCCAACAGCTATTTATGATAAAAACTCTTAGCAAACTGGGAACGGAAGGGAACTTCATCAACACTATAGCTAATGTCATACTTAATGGTGAAATACTCTCCTCCTCAGATCGGGAGCAAGCAGAGGTGAGCCCTCTCGTCCCTCTTACTCAATATCATAATGGAAATCCTAGAAGTGCAATTAGGGAAGACAAAATAATAATAAACAGTATACAGATTGGAAAGGGAGAAATTAAATTGTGCCTGTTCTCAGGTGACATGATTTTCTATGTAGAAAACTCCTAGAACTACTAAGTAAGTTATATATGAGATCAATGCAAAAAACTCAATAATATTTCTATATACTAGCAATAAACAACTGAAAATCAAAAATTTTAAAGTACCTAGCTAACCCAACATGTACAAGACATGGATTCTGAAAACCATATAAAGGTGATGAAAGAAAGAAGACCTGAAGAAATGAAGAGATACGCTGTGTTCACGAATGGGAGGGCTCAATATAGGAAAGATGTTAATTCTGCCCAGACTGAGCTATACATTCAATGCAATTCCAGTAAAAACCCAATGAAATTTTAAGATAAATACAGGCATAAATACATGATTCTAAAATGTATATGGAAAGGCAGAGGAACTAGAATAGCCAAGACAATTTTGAGGAGTGAAGTTGGAGTATTCCAACTTTTTTCCCAACTGATTTTAAGACTTACGATAAACTACTGTAATCAAGATGGTGTGGCGCTGGCAGAGGGACAGACACACAGATCAGTGGGATAGATGGCTGAGTTCCCAAACAGAACCATACAAATATGGTTGGTGGATTTTTGACAAAGGTGTTAAGATAATTTAATGGATAAAGGATAAACTTTTCAACAAATGGTGTTGGAACAAGTGGACACCCATATGCAAAAAATAAAACTAAGCCTTACACAGAAATAAGTTCAAAATGGATCATAGATCTAAATATAAATGAATGTAAAAACTACAGTTTTTTTTTTAGAGGAAAATAAACACTGGAATCAGGACCTGGAATTAGGCAGAGTTCCTAGACATCAAAATCACAACTCATTAAAAAAAATTTACAAAGTTAGACTTTTAAAAACTTTTGGGAAAGACACTTAACAGAATGAAAAGACAAGCTACAGACTGGAAAAAAAAAATGTTTCATATGCAACAAAGGACTTGTGTCTGGAATATAAAAAGAACCCTCAAAACTCAACAATAAGAAAACAAAAGCCCCCATTGAAAAAAAGGCGCAAATGACTTAAACAGATATTTTACCAAAAAGGTATAGAGAAGGTAAATAAGAACAAGAAAAGATGGTCACTATTAGTTGCCATTATGGAAATGCGAATTAAAACCCTGATGGGATACTACTACACATCTATTAGGATGGCTAAACAGAGAGAAAACGAAAACAAAAACAAAACAAACAAGAAAATGCCTGACAATATGCTGGTTCAGGAAATGGTGGAGCACGGGCATACATTGTTAGTGGGATTGTGAGATGGTACAGTCTCTCTGGCAAACGGCATTTTCTAATGAAGTTAGATATACACAAAACATATGACCCAGTCATCTCACTACTAGGTATTTACCCTGGAGAAATCAAGACTTAGGTTCATACAAAAACCTACACATGAATATTTATATCAGCTTTAGTCATAATCGCCCAAACCTGGAAACAGCCGGAATGAACTGGGCAGGTGAATGGGTTAACACGCTGTGGATACTACCCAGCAATGGAATAATAGTGAGACAGTAAAAAGGAAGATCAGTGGCAGCCAGGGATTGCAGACTGAAGAGGGTGTGTGGCTACAGAGGGGTGGCGGGAGGAGCTTTTGGGGCGATGGGGCTGCCCTCTATCCTGGCGTCTGTGTGGTTACTCAAATCTATCCGTGTGCTGTAATCCATAGAGCTGCTACCCTGCCCTGTGAAAGTCAATCTTAGCATGAGTTAATTTGAAAAATAAAAACAAACAGACAAAAAATGCAGCTGAGAAAATATGGCAAGTGGCAGGCAGAAAAGAGATGGCACAAAGGGTAGGAGGGCCAAAGACCTCGTTTCCCATGAGAGAGGGTGAGGGGTACTGTCAAACGCGGACCACGGACGACGGGGGCTTAAGTGCATTATTTAAGATCAAAGGTAACCACAAAAGGAAGTAAAACAGAGCGCCATGAGGACCAAAAATAAGCGAGAAGGTGGGAAGGAGGCGGCGAGGGGGAATATGAGGGAGGAAAACCCTCGTCTCTCATAGCTGCCGACTTAGTTAATAGACGCCGCCACAATGCAATCAGTAGAGGAACATCAGGGTCGCCAAGTTACGTGGACACTGCAGCTGAAACTCAACACATCCAAACTAATTTACCATCTCTTCTACTCCAGGAAAGCCCTCCGAGCAAACACCATTAACGCGCTCACCCACACTGTTCCATGTTCATTACCGACTTTCTGCACAACTTCAACTATGGCCATGTATTAGAGATGCCCACTGGGCTACTAGCTAAATTCTGGTCTCTGTTCATTTGCAAAACAGTGACAATAATATAGCCTCAGGCCAACAAATGTTCAGGCTCTTCCCAGCCCGAGTGACCACCCTTACTGTGCCACAGGGTCTCCCTGACCCATGACCACTTCGTGGTGTCTATGCTATGAGAAAGTTTCAACATCCAAACAACCATCTCTTACATTTTCCTAAAAAAAAAAAAAAAAAAGGAGGGGCACCCCTTACCCAGCCTCATCTTGAATTCAAGTTTAGTTGTCGAATGGTCTAGTTTGTATGAGCATGGGAGCTTCGTGGAACGAGGTTCAGGGGCCAGGGGGTATCACTGGCCAAGCAGCTAATATGCATATGTTTGGTGAAGAGTAAGTCTCCCAGGATTAGACCCCTCAAGGGACCCCTGGACCCCTGAGAATGACATCGTCTTCTCATTTCAGCAACCACACCAGGCCCTGCAATCACTGAGTGGCTGAACTACTGCAAAACAATTCCAGATCAATCTTCCATAAATAAAAAGTCCTCTGGTTAAGAACATACAGTGGAATAGGGTGGGATTGGAGGGAGGGCTAAATGTGCAATGTGTGCATGTATGATGTTCATACCCTGACATATATCAAAATGTATAATTATAATTTACAATGCACCAATAAATGAACATAAAAAGTTAAAAAAAAAAAAGAACATACAGTGGGCTGGGCATGGTGATGCATGCCTATAATCCCAGTACTTGGGAGGCTGAGACAGGAGGATCACAAGTTGGAGGCCAGCCTCAGCAATTTAGTAAGACCCTCAGCAACTTAGTGAAACCTTGTTTCAAAATAAAAAGGGCTGGGGGTGTAGCTCAGAGATAGAACACCCCTTGGTTCAATCCCCAGCACCAAAACAAAGCAAAACAAAACAAAACAAAACAAAACCCCAACATACAGTGGCTCTCTGCCTCAAATATACCTTCTCTATGAAGATCTTTCTGGAAACTCTGGAGATATTTCACCTACTGATCCTTCCCAAACACCACCAGCACAGTGCTATAATTGCAAACATTTCCAGCTTACAAGTCTTTCCACGTACATATGACATGTGCTTCTCACGGTAACCCAGAGGGACAAATGTCAGTTCTTCATTTTCAACTACCTAAGCCAGTGACTGCGGCACTCCAGGAATTCAGCCCATGTTTATTTGACTTTCTTGACCTATTAAGCACAACATTTTGGTCTCAAGTTCTCTAAGAAAGACAGTCTTAGGTGGTTGCTCTTTTGGGGGAAAATGAAAAATAAACAATAAGCAATATCTAAAATAAGTAAATAAATGTTGAACAGAAGGTGGCACAAACTCTTATGCTAATAGGTCAAAACAAAGACAAAAAAGAGATAAGGCCGGCCTAAATGTGCAGTCCCCTCCCATCATCCCTCTTCCCTACATATATTTTAAATCTTTTTAATAAAGTTGTATTTCTTTTCTTAGGAAAATATTTGGTACATCTACATGCATATGGACAAAAGGTCAAATACAAGTAAATAGAGTAAATTAGGTACCTCCGTGCCATGATTTCCAAGAAAAGTACAACCTTTTCTCCTGTTCCTCCTAGCATTGCCGCACCGAGGCTGCTGCTCTTGCTCGCTAAAGGACTTGCTGAGTAGCTCCCGCCAGCAGAGACACAGTGGACAGAAGCCAGACACTTTCACACAGTACTTTCTGGGTAAGGCTCAGGAATATGTCAGCAGAGTAAAAACTCCTGAAACCGACTTAATCTAGCTTTGGGCCTCAATGGCTTTTATTTAGGAACGAGCAGAGTTGACAGCTCCAGCCGGTCATGGTGGCACACGCTTGTAATCTCAGTACTTGGGAGGCTGAGACCGGAGGATCCGGGTTCGCAGCCAGCCTCAGCTACTTAGTGAGGCCCTCCGCAACTTAGTGAGACCCTGTTTCAAAATAAAGAATAAAAAAAATAGGGCTGGGGGTGTAGCTCGGAGGTAGAATGCCCCTGGGTTCAATCCCCGGTACTGAAAAAAAAAGAATTTACAGTTCCAGGCTGATGTTTTCAGCTGGCTGCTGAACATCTCCACGTAAACAATCCACTGGCACCTTATACTCAACTCATCCAACACAAACACGTCATCTCCACCATGCCACCCACCAAACACACATGCGTGCACACACACACGCACACACACACACACACACACGCACACACAGATGATGCTTCTTGGGCACACTTGCTATTCCTCTTGTGATATGGATCCCAGCAATAACCTTCAACTCAAACCAGACCCCAAACCAACAATTCCCTGTGTCAGAAACGTCTCAATTTTATTTTATTTTTTTTACCTCCTATCTTCTTTCCCTCCACAACACATCTCCAATTCCTACGACCCTTTCCAGTCACACCACTGACTGCTTCTTGTGTTTTCCACCCGCACCGCTTAAACCACAGCTCTGTCTTGGCCACGAGCGGGTCATGCTGCAGGTGTGTAGGCGGAAGGGGGAGGTCTGCGAGTCACGGACTCAAATGTTCTCCTACAGCTCCAGTTAAACTTTCATGCTGTTTCTCCAATTTTCTTCTCTAGATCCAGATCAGCCACCCACAGAATTAGATACAACTCACTTGGTACGGTGTTCAAGGGCTTCCAGAATCTGATGACAGCCCGTGCGTCCACCCACCCCCACGCACTCTATGACAGCCATGCGCGGAGTTCCTCATTCCCTGCGCAGTTCACGAACATGGTGTCTCCAGTCCGATTCTGACGCGCTCCCTCGGCCTGACACGGCCTCCTCCTCCACTCTGCCTTGTGAAATCACACTCATCCTCCCAGACCCAGCTGTGGAGCCTCCCTCAGAGAAGCCCACATTAACCAAGAGTCAGAGTTAACTATTTCCTTCTTTGCATTTCTGCTCTTAAACACTTACTATGCAACAGCCATCCGTGTTAAGAATTTTATCCAGCAGAGCAGGTATATAGCTGGGGTTCCCGATCCTGAGATGCAGAGGAGACTGGCTCAGACCCCCTGCTGGAAGCCCCCTGGCAGCCGAAAGCCATCAGATTTCTGCAGAGATTTCTGCAACTTCAGAGGGACTGAAGTCTCAAGGGCACATTTACTTCCAGCTTCTGACTTTTTTTTTTTTTTTTTGCGGTACCGGGGATTGAACCCAGGGGCGTTCTACCTCCGCGCTACACCCCCGGCCCTATTTTTTATACTTTTATTTTGAAACCGGAACTCACGAAGTTGTGGAGGGTCTCACTAAGGAGAGAGAGAGAGAGAGAGAGAGAGAGAGAGAGAGAGCGAGCGCTGAGGCTGGCCGCGAACCCGGATCCTCCGGTCTCCACCTTCCAAAGTGCTGGGATTACAAGCGTGCGCCACCACACCCGGCCAGCTTCTGACTTTTACACACCCTGTCTCTTCCTCTACTCATCACCGACTCAGAAACATGGCTCAAAGCCTTCAGTGACATTCCCCCCCAAATAAAACAAAACAAAGCCCCCCAAACATTCATATAAAGAATCCACGAACACAGTAGATTTACTGACACAGGGGTAGAGAACAGAAAGTCTTTGCATCTGAGGCATCACCAACAACCTCCCACTGAGCATGGGCACACATGACCTTCACATGACCTTCTCCTTTCCTGGCACAGGGGGATCTCCTCTGGCCCAGCATCCTCTTAGTCCCCACCGCAAGCCAGTGTGGGACTCTCCTCTCTTTCCTCCTGTCTTCAATATCACCCTCTCTTATGCAGATCTTCTCTCTCGTTTCTGCCTTCAAGTCCCACTGTCCCCTCCCGTAGTTTACTAAGATATTTTCCCAAAGACAGTCCCCCCATAGCTGTCCTGTGTTCAGCTGCAGAAATCATCCATGCACCCATCATAACATGCTTCTGTCTCCCCCAGGTAGGTTCCTTGAGATAGCAATTGTCTTGGTCTGCCCTTCCAGTACTCAGCCCAATGTCTTATACATATTAAATTCTAAAACACACACCAAAATAGAACTCATTCTTTCATAAAAAAAAACCAGTGTGAATCAAAATAAAAACAAGTATTTTTGCCATGAGAATGACAGAAGGGCCCGTGGGTAAACTCGAAGTGTGACTCACGCAACATACTCCCATTAATGACACTCCTTGTGTGTTTTTAATAGAACGAGACCACTGTCAACTCTCCCTAGAAAATCCGTTCAACTGGATGCCAGCGGTTCCAGAGGAGAGCAGAAGTGAGCTGAAGGCCGGGACACTGCAGTGACCCACAACGACAGGCAGGCTTGCCACGTCCCTCATCACCATCAAGAGATCTTTGTGCCAGTTGTAACAGAGAATTTTTCTCAAATGGAACACACGCCAACCCTTGGAGGAAGTGGCTTGTCACAGAATAAGGGGGAAGGGGCTATTTTTAGTTTGCTCCTCTCAACTGTATTTTTGTCTTGCACCTTCGAAAATAGAACTGCTGACTGAGGCCGTGTGCAGGCAGGGTGCCGAGGCTGACGCGACCGTCACTTCCGCAAACCGAGATGCACCTGCCGATGCCGGCCCCACTTTGCCAGGATGGGCCTCTGCCTCCAGGCAGCTCAGTGAGGCTACCCATGCCCCAGAGAAGCAGGATAGCCCTGCTCGGGGAAAGCCACTTAAAGAACAGGAGCCTTTGGAAGTCACAAGACTCTTGTAGGACTAGAATATCAGTTCAGTTATCCTTGACTGCCTTTGATGTGCCAACTACTGTTCTCATTTCCAGTATACTTAATTTCATTTTAAGAACCAAAAATATTTGTACTGGCAGGAAACAGAACTATGTTATAGTAATCTAAGGCACTGACTATAAAATGAATACATAAACATTTTTAAAGAAATCACATAAAAAAATCCCTAATAGTCTTTAGTACTTACGCTGTTCATATGAGTAATAACATCAAAGAGATGATTTTAAAGTTGGTGAATCTTTTATAAAACTTATGTTTTGATGAAAAGCCTGATGTTCACAGTGAGGGAATGCTGGGGAGGGCAGGATTATGTGGGAAGGCTGTACTTTTTGCTCAGTTTAGCTATGAACTAAAAATACTCTAAAAAGAAAGTATATTAAAAGTTAAACCATAACCAGGTGACATGGCGCATGCCTGTAATCCTAGTACATGGGAGGCTGAGACAGGAGGCTAGCCTTGGCAACTTAGAAAGACCCTCAGCAACTTGGCAAGACTCTGTTTCAAAATAAAAAATAAAAAGGGCTCGGGGTGTAGCTCAGAGGTAGAATGCCCCTGGGTTCAATCTTCAGTATTTCAAAATCAGTCAATCAATTACATGCACACAGATACATTCCAATGTTTTTATGGAAATATTTTAAAGGAAACATAACATTAAACACCATCATCATTGAAGTCACTGGGTAGGCAGTGGAAAGGTGGTAGAAACTCCAGCTAACACCAGTGACCAAAAGCTAGTCCACAGGAACTGAAAACCTGGAAACACTTTCTTGTCCTTGAACTGGTAGACACCTGCACAGAGCTTTTTTATTTGTTTTATTAAAAAGTTAATCAGACAGCTTGCAAATCAGAAAACACAAAATCTGTAGAAGCCAAATACTATGGAAAGAGTTTAGGAAAACTTTGTAGAAACAGAATAAAAAAAAATAGGGGATGTAGCTCAGTGGTAGAGTGCTTGCCCAGCATGCGTTAGGCCCTGGGTTCAATCCCCAGCATCACAAAAATAAATAATAAAAGTCAAATAAAATAGCTGTCTCAATTTTTTGTGGAGTGAGTCAGAACATAAATCAAAATCAAGAAAAATAAAGTTGTTTATTTATATTTTCTAAAATAACTGGGAAAATGTTGCCCTGATTCATTTTAAAAGAGGCAACTTAAGCCTGGTGTGGTGGCCCACACCTGTAATTTCAGTAGTTGGGAGGCTGAGACAGGAGGGTCGCAGGATCAAGGCCAGTGCTCAATAACTCGGGGAGACCATGTTTCAAAATAGAAAATAAAAAGGGCTGGGTGTAGCTTAGTGGTAGAACAGCCCTGGGTTCAATCCCCTGTAAAACACACACACACACACACACACACACACACACACACGAAACACACACACACACACACACACACACACACACGAAACACATACACACACACACACACACACACATGAAACACACAAATGGAGTACTGGGAGACAGAGACCAGGTTGCTGAGTTACACACACGATGCCTGGTTAAATCTGAATCTCAGGGGAACAATACTTTTTTTTAGTATAAATATGTCCACATTTGTTCCATACTTATACTAACATAATTGTTAGTTGAAATTGTAATTTAACTGGGTGTTCTGTATATGTACTAACTCTGGCGACAGAGACAAAGCAATAAAGGGACTCCAGGTAAAGTTGAGAAAAGGTGAAGGAGAGAAAATTAAAAAGGGAAGAAGTGGATTCCCGCTCACTCCTCGTGGTTTCTGCAGTACGTGTTGTAGCTATGCAGCTCCAGGTCTACACGAAGCCCTCCCGAGGCTTACCCTGCGTCTGCCCTTCTGCTCCAGCCATAGCCGAGCCCCTCATTGCAGCGAGCATCCGTGAGGGACAAGGAGATCCCCAGGAGGGGGGCAGCAGCTGCTGCGTGGCAGGCGAGCAGGGCAAATCGCTCCGATGCTGAAAGACCATCCTAGAATGGATGTTAAAATGAGCCCAGGTTGCAAGGAATCAACACAATCTCCACAGAAGCGTCTAGAAACGGCAGTTATCGGTCCATTGATTCTAAAATGCATTCTTGCTGCATCATACTCAGCATTTATGGAATTAGAAACAAAGCCCTAACCCAGCTAGAGTCAAAAGGCTCCTTCGAGTCAGAGATTCTGCACTTTTCAAAACAATAGGCAAAATAAGACAAAACCCAACAGAACGGCACACAAACACGGAGTTGTTGAGACACAGCAGCACGACAGCGGAGGTACGAGAGGCGGCTTCTGTTTGGGATGGCTGACTCTGGAAGTCCAGGTGACCTGCCTGCCTCCAGGGCAGCTCAGTCTAGCTCCGGTGTGGCTCAGTGAGATGAACGCAGAAGCTCAACTGTGGAGCGCGGGGTCCCAGTGTGCACTATTAGCATCGACCACTAAGCTTGGTATGGATGTTTTATTACGGATAACACTGTGTGGTGAGAGGTGGGCTAATTTTCACATCTGTTTGACCTCGACACACTCTTTAAGATGGGTCTCCCATATTGGGGGATGCTGTTTTACAGAAGAGGAGATCAGACCCGCTCACATTTGCAGACCACCCTGATGTAGGACTGACCTGGGCCAAGCTGCTTGTGCACAATGATCAGCTCATTTTTGGTAAAATTGTTGGATGCACCCAGTAGTCGCGGCCCTGCCATCACGTCACAGCTGAGGGCGCAGGAGCCAGGCCCTTAGTGCATGGAGTCAGGGAGCCGTCACTGCACGCGGCTGTTAAGAAAGGCGCTGTGTGTTAGTTAACTTGGGCTGCTGTATTAAAGCACTGCAGACCAGGTGGCTTAAATAGCAGAAAGTTATTTTCTCCCAGTCCCGGAGACCGGAAGTCTAAGATCAAGGTGTCGGTCAGGTTAATTGCTTCTGAGGCTGGCCTTCTTCTCTGGTTTCACAGGGTCTTCCCTCTGCGTGTGTCTGTGTCCTAATCTCCTCTTTAATAAGGACACCAGTTTTAGTAGATTAGGGCCTGCCACAGTAGCCTTATTTTACCTTAATTACCTCTTTAATGACCCTGTCTCCAAATACAGTGACATTTGGAGGTACTAGGGATTAGAACTTCGACTTGTGAATTTGGTGGCTGACCGCATAATTTCAGACCATAAAACATGGGGTCTGAGACATGGTGGCAGGTCTGTGGCTATCGGGCATCTCTGACATTTACCAAAACAAGTCTGATCATTGTGAACAAGCAGTTTGGCCCAGGTCAGTCCTGCGGCAGGGTGGTCTGCACATGTGAGCGGGTCTGATCTCCTCTTCCGTAAAACAGCACCCCCAATTTGGGAGACCCATCTTAAAGAGTGTGTTAGAGTCAAACAGATGTTAAAATTAGTCCACTTCTTACCACAAGTATTATCCATAATAAAACATTGATACTGAATGTTAGTGGTTGGTGCTAATATAGCACATTGGAACTCCACACTCCATAGTTTATCTTCTAATTTCATCTCACTTGGGATTAAAGAACTGAGCCACAGCTGAAAATTCTTCTGAGGTTCTCAGGATAGTGTTCTACAAATACCGAGAAAATTCTGGGAAGAGTGCGTCTTTGGTGCAATCTTCTAAATTCCTTTTCTGCGGAGGACAGCAGCAGCAGGTGGCTTGACTATGCAACATGATCTCTGGTGTCACAAGCAACCTGAAGGGAGCCGAGCGTGCTTCTTGTCATCAATCACCCATCTCCTGAGCAGCTCCCAAGGCCCGCAGCCCACCCACTCGCTCTGCTCACACTGGGACAGGGGGGTCAACAACACATTGAAGACAGGCACTAAGCAAACCGTCTCACTGGAATGGGTTGAAACTTGGCGAGATGCCCATCAGATATGGATGCGTCCATGAAATGCGAGCTTTTGTTTTACAACATGTTCACATCACTTCCAAAGCCAAGCAAATGTTTGCAAATGGGAAAAGAGCCCCAGTATGCAAAACACCACCTCCGATGAACACTTCCATGATCCTTATTTTCTGATAAGCACTTTACATGTGTTAATTTGTCTTCATATCAACCATAATGAAATAGACAACACTGTAATAGAAGGCAAAACGAAAGGACAAAAATTTAGGTAATTGGGCCAACCAAGGCCACGTAACTTCTAAGATGATGACATAGGGGGTCCAGCTCAGAAATCCTAACCACCATGCTAAAAGAAGGGGGCACGCCAGCCGTGCAAAGGTCCCTTGTGAGCTACGCTATCAGAAAAGACCACTGTGGCCAGCCCTCCGCCAGTGCTCTGGACACTGGCTGCCCAGCTTTAGGAGGATGCCCCAGCCATCTCTGCCATGTCTGCAGCCCAGGAAGCAAAGAGGTAGAGGGGACAGAATGTGGGGGAAGAAACCCGAAGATTCTCCCCGTTGTGTGGCTCTGCACCAGTTCATGCTCTTGCTGAGCCTCAGTTTCTCCCACCATGGATCTGCCTTGTGGCAGAGGCCATGGCGCCCACACATAGCTGCTCAACCTTGTCCCCAGGCTGGCTTCAGACTGCACCCTTCTGGGCTCACCCCTGTGGTCTCTGCCAGGGGGGCTCCCTAGATCGGAAGATGGGCTGCTGGAAGTGCAGTGACAGCTGATGGGACAATTTGAGGTTCCGCAGCATTTCCCAGGGGTTCCCAGCAGGGTGGAGCCCCCAAATAATCTACTTGTGCCAAATTTCTATCCCAGAGTCTGCCTTTGGGAACCTAAATTATAGATAAGGACCTACCTCACTCACAGAAAGTGTTGAAAGATCAAATGGGAGTCTCAGTTCAACTGTACAGTAAAATGTTAGAAAATCACCATTTCAAGTACTAATATGAAGATGGGATTATAATTGCTATGGAATTTTTCTTTTTTTGTACTGAGGATTGAACCCAGGGGCATTCAACCTTTGAGATACACCCCCAAGCCTTTTTACTTTGAAACAGGGTCTTGCTAAAAGTTGCTGAGGGTCTGGCTAAGTTGCTGAGGGTGACCTTGAACCTGTGATCCTCCTGTCTCAACCTCCCAAGTACTGGGATTACAGGTGTGTGCCTCCATGCCTGATCATGATAGCTAAAATTCTTCATGCCAGTAAGTGACTTTGGATACACCCTCCTCTTTTTTTCCAAGCTTGTCCTCCCAACCGGAAATTCAGCCCTCCCCAGTGGGTCTGGGTCAGAAACCCTGAGCAGGCAACTATATTCTGCAGCAAAGAGAGCAAGCTCCTTGGTGAGGTGAGCTGCCCCCCCTCCCACGTAAAGGGGAGGAGAGCCACATACCAGAAGTTAAGAGGACTCGGGCCCTGCGGGCTAGTGCTCTGGCCATCCAAGCCCTGAATCAGGGGGCCCATGCTGCGTTGATTTTGCTGATCTTGGTTCTCCTGGCATGGCATCTGGGCCTGAAAGTAACGCATTCCAGAATAATGTGTTCTAATATAGAGGCTACATTTCCGTTAACTGCCCCAAAGAACAAGAGCATGCATGATTTTGCACGAGTTTTAAAGAGTTTTCACATGCAATCTCATTGGTTCCATGTATGAGCAGAGGGAAGCAAAGAGCAAACCCACAATGCCCCACTCCCGGGGAGCTTGGTCTACAGCGGGCGCCTGGGAGGTGAAGGTCAGAGAAGCTCAAGGTTACAAAGAAGGCCCTGGTGAGCTGAGACTGAGGGAGGTCAGCTCCTGGGTGCCTGGCCAGAGCCGCCCAGCCTTCACCTGCCCAGGGCCACGTGGCTGGTCGTGCCAAAGTACAGCAGAAAGAAAGGAGAGCGAGCGTCACAGAGTTCACCGCGCCTCCCAGGCAGTTGCCTGACTACTGCTCTACCGCTCTTCTATTCTTTGGTACTGGGGATTGAACCTAGGGGTGTTCTATCTCCAAGCTACACCCCAGCCCCCCCAAACAGGAGATCACTAAGTTGCTGAGGGTCTCACGAAGTTGCTAAGGCTGGCTTCCAGCCAGCCATCCTCCTGCCTCAGCTTCTCAAACACCCGAGTGTGCCACCATGCTCCGTTTGACTACTGCTCTTGTTCAATGCAAACAGGCCAAGTCTGGCACCGTCACCAATGGAAACGCTATGCCTTGAACCCAACACGGCACTCTTCTTCTGGACGTAGGTCAGGAGTGGGAATGCAGTTGAACGGTCCTGGTGAGAAGCAGCCGTGTTTCCCCCAGAGGAATGGACGATTCAGCTGAAAATGCATGGCTAAGAAAGGGAGAGGAGGTTGGGCTAAAGTGACAGCCAGAAGGTGACGAGGAACTGATGTGTGTGTTTGCACACAGCTGAGATGCAACTCAGAACATTTCTCTGATAATTCTTTGCTCTTAAGTAATTATTAAACACTATCTTAGATTTAATTTCCTAGAAAACTCTTGACATGTCTGTTCTAGAACATATATATCCATCCTAAGATCCTTTACCAGCAGAAGTAGGGGCCTCTTTTCCTTTAATGAGCGTTTTATGTTCTTCTTTAACAATTGTACATATTTATTTATTTAAGCATATTATAAATAAATGTATTACATGTGTTTATTTATTATTTATATTTATATATATATATTTAGTTAGCTGGACGTGGTGGTACAGGCCTATAATCTCAGTACTTGGGAGGCTGAGAAAGGAGGATTGCAGGTTTGAGGCCAGCCTCAGCAACTTTATGAGACCCTGTTTTAAAATAAAAAATAAAAGCGCAGCGTGGTGGCGCACGCTTGTAATCCCAGTACTTGGGAGGCTGAGACTGGAGGATTTGGGTTCACGGCCAGCCTCAGCTACTTAGTGAGGCCCTCCACAACTTAGTGAGACCCTGTTTCAAAATAAAGGATAAAAAATAGGGCTGGGGGTGTAGCTTGGAGGTAGAATGCCCCTGGTTCAATCACGAGTACCACACACACACACACATACATACATATATTCTGAACTATATACACTATATACAATTATATTTTTATATAACTATAAAGAGTTTTTGTCAGCTATCTCTACACCCCGAGGTTTTGTCTCAGGGTTGACTTTCCCACACACCAGCTGCAAGAGGCACTTAGTCGGAGAGCAGAGAACACTGACGGTGAAAGTTCTGCCACATGCTGTGACCTTGGCTTTCAGGAGAGTTGCCGCCTGGGAGACTGGGAGTCGGCTTCGATAACCACCCCAAGGTCCTCTATGCTCTGTCCAAGGAGAAAACAGCAGGAGCGCTAGATGGCCTTGGACCAGGACAGGGGACAGAAAACGCAACTGTTTCACCAAACACTGCTTGTTATCTCGCATTCGCTTGGTCTCAAGGATTATTTGAACAAAAAGTAGCAAGGAAGGCTGAGACAGGCCCCTGGCTTCTCTGACAGTCCTGCCCAAAGCTGCTTGGGTTCAAACCCCAAACCATCCCATGTGCCACCTCGGTGGTGAGCGATGGTACTGCAGCGGTGGGGAAGGAGACTGGAAATCCTTCTTGTGAATCCCTAGAAAAATGGGAGTCAGATTGTGTGTGTGTGGGGGGGGGGAGAAGGAACAAATCGCAGGGATACACAGAATTCTAAGACAACCTGTGCCGAAATGGGTCTTCTTTTGTGAAATGAGAACGCATGTTATATTTGACCTCAGGCGCCCTTCTGAACTAGTGAAAGCATGTTACATAACTCCCTGATTCTGCCAAATCCTCTCTATTTTGCATTAAGCGAGAGTTCGTTGATGCCCACTGAAGTTTCTCTATATTACAGAACAGTTCATCATCCCGACACATCCTCCGGATCCAACAGTCACCAGCTCGCAGCCAGTCTTAACTCTCTATCCCAGTCCACGGTTTCTCTCCAGAGTCCTCCTTATTTAAAACACGTATTCATGTTCTCTCTAATATCTAGAAGCTAGGGAGTAACTGGAATACCAAAGGAACTTCTGATAATGGAGGAGAAACTCCAGTGGAGCCAGGGAGGTGGGCTAGGGGAAGGGAAGGGGGGAGAGGGAGGATCAATGAAGGAATCACTTCCATTGACATTATGTACGTATGTGAGAATACC
>PVJS01030933.1:0-23761 GCA_004027185.1 Glis glis | reverse complement strand
TGCTGGAGTATTTCTCCCAGGGGAAGGTGGAGAAGCCAATTCTGTAGAGGGTGGGGAGTCCTCATCTACTGGCAGGACAACCACCTCAGAATGCTCAGATTCAATGTCCCCAGCCTCTTTGGAATCCTCCCAGATATCCCCGTTCCATTTTTCAGGATCCCATGGTTTTCCTATCAGAGCCCTCACCTTAACTGCAGACACCTGTCTAGGCTGAGAATGAACCTTACATTGCAAATCAGCTAATCTCAGGATGAGGGCCTGTGTTTGATCTTCAGCAATCTCCGTTCTACGACTACAAGAGACAAGACTCTCCCTCAACACGCACCAGCTAACTGTTAGGCCTGATATATGGTCCTGGAGCTTATCATTTTCCCACGCTAATTTCTCAAGTGATGCCAGGAGTAACCAGCCAACATCAGTATATTCCTTAATATTTGTAAAATGGGCAAAAGTATGAAATATAGAATCACCAAACTCTTTGCTCTTCACAAGAGGAGAGTTACGGTAGTCGAAAGGATCCACCCTTCATATAGCTTTAAACAGTTCACACCACGGAGAATCAGTACCTCCCCTACTAATTGAAGGACGGCCTTCACTCACTTTAGGCTTAATCAAATTGGAGAGCTAGCTCCAGAAACCAGAAAACCAACCAAAAGAACACATTCTTGTGAATTCTGTTACTCTGTACCCCACTTCTGGTACCAATAACTGTATTCGTCAGGGTTCACTAGATCAACAGAATTCACAGAATGAAAAAAAAAGGATTTGTTAGATCAGCTCACAATGTAGTCCTGAGTTTCGACTGCACGTGAAGAATCAGAGGAATCAGTAGCTGGTCAGGCGGTCTAAGAGCTGGAGCCTTAGGATTGAAGCAACCACCTATTCAATCCAGTCCAAGATGTAAAGATAAGGAAAGATAAGGAAGCTCTTTGGAGAAAACATGGTGAAGTTTCAGTCTGAAGGCTGGAGGCCGACGATCTCAGATGAGAGCAGAAGATCAAGAAGCTCTTCAAGGAAATGGCAAAGTTGGAAACCGACGCTCTCAGACGAGAGCAGATGCGTTTTCTTCAGGAAGAGTTGCGGCTCCCTCTACGCAGCTTTCTCCTTCTTTTATCTAAGTCCTGCACCTATCAGAACCCTGTTACCCACATTTAGGGCAGGACTTCCGGTTCAATCTGCTGTCACACAACCAAAGTCACATGATCTTAGGTGGGTCAAGTTGACAAACCAGACCAACTATCACAATAAGTGTCTAAGAAATGTCCAAACCACAAGCTGGCAGGAGTTTGGATCCCTGAATGATTATGGGAAGCCCAGCAACTTACATTGACTGTGATGTAAATAAGAAAGAAGTCTTGTTTTTTGTGGTAATCCATTAACACTTAATTGTTGATTCTAATAATGGTTAGCTTAAATGTTAACACAGAAACCAAAGAGGGTTGCCGCTATAATAAAACCTAAAAAAATTGCCATTGGTGTCATGCATAGGCAATCAGCTGTAAAGATTAAGAGTAATAGGCTGACAGTTGGGATCCATCCTTTACTATGGGAAAGTATTTGATAAAAAATGTAACATGATAACTAGAAAGGCAGAACACAAGCCAATCAATATTATAACTACAAAAAGAAGTCAGAAAAACAGAATACTATTCATGACTGTTGATTGCTCTTGGATGAATTGGCAAAGTATTGCAAGAAAGAGAAGAGCTCATGAAATCAGCCTATTTATTAGCAAAAAACAAAACAAAAAAAGGAACAGGAAAAATTTGGAGGCCTTTCTAAGGTGGGAAGGTGGGAAAGCCAATTGACTCTGAACTCCAAAGGATAAAAGGCATAAAAGATGAGACTGAAAAAAGGCTTTGAGCACAGAGGACCCAGTGAGACTAGTTGAAGTGAGTCTCAGCCACATAGAAAAATCAAATTAAAGCTATCTTTCCTTCAGGCCTATTGTTCCTGCTGGCACCGAAATACCATATTATGTTGAGCAAACAGAACTAAAACTAGGTCTAGGAAAGCACTTTGGATATGGTAACTGGCATTAGGAGGTGATTGGGAGTAAATAAATTAGAGGCCTGCTGAGTTTTTGAAGGACCTTATTTGCCAAAGAAACAATGACCAAACACATTTTTGAAAAGCCTTTGAATGTCCAAGCAATTAAATTTTGTGGTACAAGCTTACTTAGGAGCAGATGTGATGAAAACTGGGATCTCCCATAGGATGGCATCCTTCCCAATAGAGAATGATGGAAAATGACCCACCTATGACTGCATGTCAGGGGCCACAGAGAACAATGGAAAATGAAGAATTCCTTCCAGAAAGCAGAATCAGGGTTCGATTTTGGATTTCTACCGGGTTCAGGAAAAGAACCTTCATTCACCTGTTGGCCCAACAGGATTTCAGAGTTATAATCCAGTGACTATTTTCATTCTTCCATTCTTTAAATGGGTGTTTATTGCAGTTATTCTGTTCCTGTTCCATACTATATATATATAAAACATATGTATTTGGGGGGGTGCATGCAAATAAACCTGTTTTCTTAGTTTATATGGTACTATCAGGAACATTTGTGCCTGAGGACTGCACATCTCCTGGAGATTCTACACTTTCAGTTATAAGCAAGGACTGGATGGGACTTTGTCTCCTTTGGGGAAGTGGCAAAGGAGATGGCCAAGGTGAAAGGGATATTCAAAGCAGAAGAGTGTCAAAGACTGGCTAGTCATTCACACACATCAATCTTATTTGGCACACAGTTTGACTTTGCTTTCCAACCTTTCCATAGGTGGAATGGCATCACTAAGTTCTGCTCACAGGATTACCCACCACTTGCAGGCCTGGCCCTCCCTATTCAGGGTTCTCTATCCCTTTGTCTTCTGGCCACTGTGGAGGATCAGGCAAAAACCTTAATGTCCTAGGCCATTGTTGAAGCATTATATGGCAGAACGCTGATCCTGGAACAACTGCGTGCAGCAGAGACTCTTTGGCAACTCTTGTACAGTGCCAAAGGGAACATTTACCATGAGCCACTGGGGGCTTTTCTGTTGCTGTGTTTTTCACAGAAGTTTAGGTAGATCATGATTCCCAACCTCTCTGGGAGTTAACCATGGACATCTGAATGAGTTCTAGTAAGGGGAATAGGAGTAGATATGAAGCGCATACCACTTCTGGGCCGGCAGATATGATCCTCCAAGATATCTGCCTCAGTGTCTGGTTGAATTTGGAAAGCAGCCACACCCTAAGAGACAGCAGGACCCATGGAGGGAATGGATCTAAGTCTGAATCACTGCATGGAGAAAAGCTTCTTTTTAACAAGGAGCATCCATTCTGTGTGAGTCAGAGATAAACTTCTGGTTATATTTGTATGTGTTTCTAAGTCTATTTGTAACAGCACTTATCATTTACCCCAGATAACAAGTGGGCTGTATTTCTTTATTATCTCCATTACTTCCACATTCTTAGGTGAATTTGGACTTCTCTGCCTGAAAACTCCTATATAATCCTTAAGATTCATCTCAAATGTCAACTACTCTCTAAGCTTTTCTTTATTCACACTATTTCTTTCCTTCCCCAGGATAACTAAGAATTTTATGTCACTCTTTTATTGTCTTTAAATTTTTCAATTTAATGATTGATTTGCATATCGATCTTCTCCTCTTGACAGGAGTTTACTTTGCATTTCTCTCTAGCATTCCTGGCATAAAGTAGATAATACATGTTTTCCAAATGAACAAAATTACTTGTATTGAGATACACTCTTAGTGGCCAAAGTTACCACAATGTTTTATGAGTATACTGAAAATTGAATAAGTACTAAAGAAAAAAATACAGTTTAAAAGTAAAACTCATTAAAATGGATTCGGCTTTGAAACATACAGAACAAATCATCTGTCTGTCTAAGATAGTTTCATTGTATTGAAGTCCTAATAATGTCATGACCCTGATGGAACAGGATAGAGAAAAACTGTAATGGAGGCTTTTCTTCTCACTCACCTCAGGTTAAGAAGGGATTTTAATTATTCCTACACTAATCTATTAATTATTCATAAACCCAATGATCTGAGTGCTCATCTCCACTCTCTCGGAGTAAGGTTTCAAGCCTTCCTGGGCTTTGGCTGGATGTGGGTTGATAAAATGCTGTCAATTCAGTCTTTTGAGGAGCTATCTTACACTATTTTTTCCCTAGGTCTTCCCTGACTAAATAGAAATCTTTGCCTCATCAAGTTAATTCCAAATATGAGAGAAAATCATTTTGGAAAAAGGTAAGTATGTTTTATTTCAGATCCAATACCAACAATAGAAAACAACTTCTACACAAAGCTCAACTTCCACTGGTTTTGGTTCATGTGTGACTCATATGATTTCCAAGATATTTCTCTTTTAAAATCTACTGTAATATTTAACAAAATTGAATATCGGAATATGAATAAGAAGTACTTTCAGTGACAGGATTCTCAAGAAGTTTAATTTTTCTTATAGTACATTGTATGGATGTAATAGATTTAAAATAAGCAGCTCATTTTCTCAGGATAGAAAATGCCTTAAAGAAAATATTTTCATCAGATCAATATTTTTTTATACATCAGAATCTTTTTCTGGGTAACATGATCAGGACTGATCAACCTAAGTAAGACCACAATGTCATGAGCTTAATAGTTTGGGCCTCTGTATTTTCTTCTTCTCATTTTTCCCCCTGTGTATATTTTCTAATTAATTAAGTGTTCTATTTTAGATTACTTTAAGTGACAGCTCCACATTTTATATGTATTTGTGAACATCAACAACCTGATAGATCTCTGCAAATATTTATACCAATTTCCTTTGTATAAAAGCTGGACATTACTTCAAGTTGTTCATATCCTTTATACCTATGATTAACTTACAAGATATAACTATTAAATTTCATGTGGTATTTTGAAATGTCACCATTTTAAGCAAAAATAATCCAAAATCTGAAAGATTAGATGGGATAAGCCATATTCTTACTACAATAAAAAATACACCTAGAATTACAGTTTCTCAGCACATACTATTGCCTATTGTTATCAACTGAATACGTAGAGAATTGGGGCAGCACTGAGGTGAAAAGAGTATAATACTTGATATTAAAGCCATTTTATTTTAATGAATAAGAAGCTTTTGCCTTGCTCCCTATCCTTCCTACTTTTCAGATTATAAAACTATTAGAAATAATAAATCAACTTCAGTTGCTTTATGTGTGCTCCACACTAAATCTGCTGCTCTGGGAAAGCTCACCATAGCACACAAATGTGGGGGAAAAAGATAGAAATGGTAAATCCATAGGTGATTATTATTATTATAATAATAATTATTATTATATTATCAAAATGTTAAAGTGACTTTAAAACTAGAGAGGATTTAGCATTCCACACAAAGTGCATTATTTCGGGCTCACAGGGGTCAATGCATGGACTGTCTTGAATTTTGTGTAATATTCTCCATACTTTATACTACATAAAATAGAAGAGATACATCACTTTTTTACTTCTAAGAGAAAGGGCAAAGAAATGTTATGAAGCCTCTGACATAAGATAGGAGTTCAGACAGGAAAAGTTGGTATTAAGTTCTATAGCTTGATTTTCACGTTCCATTTATGCCTTAATTATTTCTACTCAAGTTTTCAAAATATTTTAAGTCATGATCTTTTTATCAAAGCAGTTTTGGGCTTTCCTTTCTTAAATCTTCACTTATCATTATGATGTGAAAGCCAGGAACCAAAAAGATAACTAATTAAACTGAATTCTTCATATTCACCTGTCCCCCAAAGGAATCTAACCTGTAATTCATTCATGTTCTCTCAGTCAATAACATCACCTTTTGCTCCAGAACACAAGTTGTACCTCATAGCCATCCTTCCCTTTATATTCATTTTCCTTCTCTTCATCCAGCCATTCCTAAGGCTTTGTCAATCTCTCAAATATCTTTCTAAAAAGTTCCTTCTAGGACTTTAGATAATGGAGGAAAAAACCCAGTGAAGCAAGGGAGGTGGTCTAGAGGAGGGTGGTGGTCAGGGGGTAATTAATGAAGGAAACAAAGATGTTATATACATATGTGAGAATACCAATGCCAAGCTCAATTTCATGTATGGGAAGGTGAAAGGGGGGGAGTGGGAAGGGAGCTGGAGGGAAGCTCACCGAGTGCTGTGTGCATATATGTCACTATCACTCTGAACTACATTTTGATGTGAGACTACAATGTGCGCGTGCGTGCACGCGCGCGCACACACACACACACACACATACATATGAAGTTCCTTCTATCTCTTTCTTACTACCAATGATTTTATTCAGAATCTTGTTATCTATTTTCTAAAACTGTCCTCCAAGCCGGGCGTGGTGGCGCACGCTTGTAACCCCAGTACTTTGGGAGGCGGAGACCGGAGGATCCGGGTTCGCGGCCAGCCTCAGCTCGCGTATGTGCGCGCGCTGTCTCTCGCCCTCCCTCCCTCCCTGTCTCTCTCTCTCTCTCTCTCTCTCCCTGTCTCTCCCTCTCTCTCTCTCTCTCTCTCTCCTTAGTGAGGCCCTCCGCAACTTCGTGAGACCCGGTTTCAAAATAAAGTATAAAAAATAGGGCCGGGGGCGTAGTGCGGAGGTAGAACGCCCCTGGGTTCAATCCCTGGTACTGCAAAAAAAAAAAAAAAAAAAAAAAATAAATAAATAAATAAAACTGTTCTCTGAATTAGGCTTCCTATGTCTAATCAGTCTCTCTCTAATTTTACCTCTTCCTTTCTCCCAAACTTGTGTTTCTGAAACCAGTTTGATATTGTCATTACTCTCACTGATAATTTCCATCAAGTGTTTCTCATATCAAGTAACGTGAGTTATGAAGTCTTTTATAAGAAGCTCCACATTACCTTTCTTATACCAAACAGTTGATCAGAGACTGGCTGGCTTATAAACATAGAACTTTCTCACTGTTCTTGACATTGGGAAATTCAAGGTTAAGGCTCTGGCAGATTTGATGTCTGGTGAGAGCCCACCTGATTTCACAGAAGGCCATCTTTTCACTCTATGTTGTTCTATGTTCTATGTTCTATGTTCTATGTTGTTCTATGGTGAAAGGGCCTTGAAGTGTCTTTTTTAAAGACACTAATATCATTCATAAGGTCTCCACCTCATAAACAAATCGCCTCCCCGAACTCCCACGTCAAATACAGTATTCCCAGAACTGACTAACGTGCCCTTACACTTGATAATCTTTCTGTCACGAGCCCCTGGAGAGGCAGTGGAGCTTAGAGGGGCACAGGTTTTGGAATGAATTTCAACTGGCCTTGAGTTCCCACTTTGCAATTTGCTAGCACTAAGACCTGGTCAAGTTACTTAAAATGACTCAGCCTCAAACCTACTTCTCATCTACAAAATGAAGATGCTATACTGTCTTCAGGGCTGATATGATTATATATACTTACTTATATAAATGGATTAATGAAATAACTGGGAAATAGTATTTACCCAATAAATAGTACTTCTTATTCCTCTGTTGCAGCAATTGTTATTCCTACTACTATTATTCTTACAAATACTGTAGTTGCCTTTAGTTGCTACAATTTTATTTTTGGAAAATTTCAGTGATAGATATTGGTTTCCCTGAAAGTATGCTTGATTATTAGAAACAACTAAACATATTTACGTTAGTTATTTTAAAACAGGTGATCAAATTTTATAATACCATTCTGATCTAAAATGAGGTTTGATGATGAAATAATGTTCTAATATTCCAATTTTGGATGATTGAATTGGAAAACAACTTGAAATAAGTATTAAAAAAGTATCAGATTTTTGAAATAGTTGTATGAATAGGGTGACTATTAGTTATCCAAACACATTTCAGAATAAAAGGAGAACTTATTAAAATTATGCTGAGACTATAGGACTAAGTGAAGGTAGTCCTCAGGATAGTGTCCCCTAAAATTAGATCAGTGGCTTTTATCCTGAGTGAGATTCGAAGGTTTAGACTCCAGAAAAATAAATAGAGAGGGGTCTAACATTAAAATAAATGCCCCAATCAGTCACTGTCATTCGGATAAATTTAAGTTTACCTTTCCTAGATTTTGTGACATGTGACATATGTAAACAACATGTAAACATGAAAACCAAACTTATCAGATATGTTTTCACTGAGAATTTAGTTTTGATGAGGAAGAAGAGTAGTTTGGATAGTTTTTCAAAGGTAATAGGACAGTGTAGCTCATATGTAATGTTATAATACAGCCAGTTGCCAATAATTTGGGGGGACTTTTGAGACAATAGAGAAATTTCCAGATTACCTTTAATATTTGTATGAAGACAAGAAGACACATAGTATGTCAAAGATGTTATTGAGTGTTCTTTGAAAGAAACAGAATGATGAGTCTGAAAATACTAAATAAGTGTAGTGTTGAAAGGTGGTCATCTCTGCTGGAGAGAATCCAAATAATCATCCTCATTACTCCTTGATGTCTAGTTCTTTATGTCTTTCACAACTTTTTCCAAGAAAAATGACACAAAGATTATTTCCTCTGTTTGCTTAGCTGGCAATTAGCAGTCTGCACTTCAGCAGGGGGAGAAATGCAAGGAAAGGGTTTATCTGCCACAGGAACACATTCTTTATACTAATTCACCTGCTGAAAATTCCACATGCATTTTAATAAGCTGGGGCTGTAAATCTGTTTATCTTTATTATCACCAGGTTTATTGCAAGCTCATTAGGTGCATAGTATGCGTAGGATATTTTACTAAGCACTGAGATTATAAAAGTTGGCAAGGCAGAGTTCCTTCCCAGAAGGTAACATCAGGTGCTGCGAGGTGTGACCTTTGCTTGCCCAGCCGCTGAGCACAGCTTCATGGAAGGAAAACTCGGTCTGCGTTGCCAAGTTAGTAGATTCTTCCAGTGTTTCCACATGTTCTTTTTTCTTACAACTTTTTCCTGTTTTTTCAAATCCGAATCCCTGACTCCTATGTGTCGGTTATAGTCCAGTGATTTTCACTCATGCCACTTTGTCCTGACATCCTTAACTATGTTCTGCTTTTACTCTGCTGTTGCCCCATGAACTGAGTACTGCTTGAAAAATAGATTTTAGCCTTGAAATGGCCCAGATATCCCCTGGTTTCCCTTTAAAATCCACCTGAGGAAGGGGGCTGACATTTCTAGAAAATGCAGTATCACAGAGACACAGAATTCCACAAAATAAATTTGCAGAAAATATTTTAAAATATATGTAAATCTGAATAATTATGACATTCATTCACAAACATTTGTTGAGTGACTACAATGTGCTCAGGATTATTGAAAAGGGAGAAGATGGAACAATCAAAGAACAAAAGTTTCTTCATGCATGCTACTCATAGTCTAGTATATGTATGGAGAATAGATAATGTATTGGATATATAACATAATATGCCAACTAGTGATAAGCATATTGTAGAAAAATAAAGCAGAACAAGGAGGCTAGGGTATGATCATAAGTGTATGTTTTCCAAGGAGAAACAATATTCTGCTAAGGTTTGTTTAGAGACATGATGGGGCTGAGGATACTGGAAGAAGAAAATTCCAGGTAAAGAAAACCCGAACTGAAAAGGAGTGTAGTCGGTGTTCCCAAGAAATACTCAGTGGAGTTATGCCAAGCAATGATAGGGAGAGGACAGAGAAATGAGGACAGAGAGGTTGGCAGAGGCAGATCACAGATGTCTTCTAGGCCATATTAAGAATCTTAGGCTTGCTGGGCATGGTGGCACATGCCTGTAATTCCAGGATATGGGAGGCTGAGACAAGAGGATCATAGGTTTGAGGCCAGACTCAGTAACTTACTGAGACCCTGTTTCAAAATAAAAAATAAGGGCTGGGGGTGTAGTTCAGAAGTAGAATGCATCTGGATTCAATCCACATACCAAAACAAACAAACAAACAAACAAACAAACAAACAAACATAATTTTAGGCTTTATTTTGTGAGATGAAAATTCGTAGAGAGTTTTAGCAGAAGAGAAACAGGGATCAATTTCCCCTTTAAAGGACTTTGATGGCCTCTGTGTGGAGTATAAGCCATAGAAAGAACAAAGTTGAAAATCAGGACACCATTCCTGATGCTACCAGAATACACCATGTGAGCGATAGGACTTAGATGGGAAGGGAATGATATATTTGGTGAAAAGTACTTGAATTCTGGATACTGCTTAAAGGTATAGTTGACAGAATTTTTAGACAGATGAGCTGTGGGTGACAGAGTAAGGTTTAATGTTGATTTTAACTGGTACAATAGAGCTGTCATTTGTTAAGATGGAAATGATTACTGGAGAAGAAGAGTGGTGAGTTAGTGTGTGTGTGTGTGTGTGTGTGTGTGTGTGTGTGTATGTGTGTACAAGCATGTGCATCTCTGTGAAATAGCAAGAGTTTGGTTTCAGATATGAGTTTTTTTTTCTCTCTCTCTCCCCTTTCTTTTTTCTATCTTCCTTTTCTTCTTTTGTTCCTAGTTTCTTTTCTTCCTCTCTTATTTGTATTTCGTCTTTTGTGAAGTGTCTATTTAGTTCAATTGCCCATTTATTGATTGAGTTATTTTTTTTTTAGTGTTAAGTCTTTTAAGTACTTGGTATATTCTAGATATTAGTCCTCTATCAGAGGGATAGCTGGCAAAGATCGTCTCCCTTTCTGTAGGCTTTCTCTTTAGGCTCTTGGTGGTTTTCTTTGATGAGCAGAAACTTTTAGTTTAATGCCATCCCATTTATTCATTCTTGTTTTAATTTCCTGAGCTTCGGGAATCTTATTGAGGAGGTTTCTACCTGTGCCTATATGTTGGAGCATTGGACCTATGCCCTCCTCTAGAAGCTTCAAAGTCTCTGGTCTAATTTCCTGGTCATTGATCCATCTCGAGTTGACTCCTGTGCAGGGTGAGAAATTGGGGTTTAATTCCATTGTTCTACAACTGGATAACTAGTTTTCCCAGCACAATTTGTTGAAAAGGATGTCTTTTCTCCAACATGTATGTTTGGCACTTTTATATATGCATATCCATGTTCATAGCAGCACAATTCACAATAGCCAAATTACGGAACCAACCTAGGTGTCCATCAACAGATGAATAGACTACAAAATTATGGGATATCCACACAATGAAATTCTACTCAGAAATAAAAAAACAAAATTATGCCATTTGCAAGAAAATGTAAGAACCTGGAGAACATTATGTTAAATGAGATTAGCCTGTCACAGGAAGTGATGGTTTATATGTTCTCTCTAATATGTTGAAACTAGGGAGTAATTGGGATACCAGAGGGACTCAGATAATGGAGAAGAAACTTCAGTAGAGCCAGGGAGGGGGTCTAGGGGAAGGGGAGGGGGAAGAGTGAGGGTCAATGAAGAAATTACTACCACCAGCTTTATGTACATATGTGAGAATACCATTGTCAATCTCAGGACCCTGTATGGGGAAAGGGGAATAGGAAGGGAGGTGGGGGAAAGCCCACCAAGTGCTGTGTGCATGTATGTCACTATCAACATGATTTACATTATTATGTGAGACTATAATGCACCAATAAATGTATATTAAAGAAACAAAAGAGGGTTCACTCAGCCATAGTCCTCTTGTTCTTCTGCCTTCTGCCATGTGAGGACAGTGTTTTGTTCCCTCAAAGGATGCAACAAGGAACAGAATGCAACAGACACCAAATGGCAGCACCTTCATCTTGGACTTTCCAGCAGTAGAAACTGTGAGAAAAAAATATGTTATTTTAAAACTACCTAGATTCAACAATTTTGTCATAGCAGCACAAATAGACTAAGACAGGGTAACATGAGAAAAATAGTAAAATAACACAGATGCAAATGATGTTTAGTTGGAGATGCTAACACACATTTAATAATTTCATGCTTTCCTTCTCCTTCTAAAAAAAAAAACAGTGAAAGAAAAATTTCAGTTTAGGTGATTAAGCAGATGACCAGAAAAGGCACTGGGAATACTAACTGGATGATTGCTATGTGTCAAGCACCATGGATATCAAGTATCAGGACTGGATATGTGCTAGGAACAGCAAATTTAAAAAGTATGAGACAGTATGATATTTTGGTGAACATTACCATGGGGAAGGCACAGGTGCAATGGAACATGCAGCTGGGGGAAAGGACTCCCTCATCATGCATTGCTTAAGTTGGGATATGAAGAATATATGGAATTATACATATATACTTTGTAAAGGTATTTTGCCAAAGTGTATCATTATAGAGGTATGTATTGATCAGGATCAGCAAACTGTGACCCTTGGGCCAAATTTCCTTCCCTGAATTTTTGGTAAATACAGTTTATTGGAACGCAACTTCAGTCATTCATTTATGCATGGCTGCTTTCACACCACAAAGGCAGAGATTAGTGGCCACATAACCTCAAAAATAGAAAATATTTACCAACTAGCCCTTTATTGGAAAAGTTTGCCATCCCCTGATGTAGACAATCTACTTGATTGTATGCATAAAGTTACTTATTAGGGTTATATCCATACAAGAAAGTTTTACTACCAATCTCACTAACATTTATGGAGAGGGAGGAAGGGGGAGTTGAGGCAGGGGGTTATGGAGGAAAATACATCACATGCTGTGTGCATGTATATTTGTTATCACTTTGAATCTCACTATGACATATAATGACTTTGCACTGATAAAAGTATTAAAGAAAATAAAATATTGAGAAAAAAGTCACTTATTAAGGTGAATTTTTTTATGGTACAGTTGTAAGATTTGTCATCTAACTGCCACAGTATTTTGAATAGTTATAAGTCTCTCAAATTAAAAATATTTAAAAACTTATGAAGTCTTTAAATATTAGCTAAGCTATTACAAAGTATTTGCTAAGGAATTCTTACTACCTGTGTCCCTGTTAAGATAGGATGAGCTCTTCAGATGACCATAGTCCCCGTCACTCCTTCCCAATCTTTTTTTCTTTCTTTTTTTATATACTTTAATTGGTACATTATAGTCTCACATCATAATGAAAATCATGGTGATAGTGACATACATGCACACAGCACTTGGAGGGCTTTCCCCTGGCTCCCTCTCCATCCCCCCCTTCCCCATACAGGGTATTGAGATTGACATTGATATTCTCACATATGTACATAATGTCAATGGAAGTGATTCATTCATCGATCCTCCCTATCCACCCTCCTCTTCCCCTAGATCACCTCCCTGACTCCAATGAAGTTTCTCCTCCATTATCTGAAGTCCCTCTTGTACTCCCTAGCTTCTGCATATGAGAGAAAACATATGACCCTTCACTTTCTGTGACTGGCTATTCTCACTTAACATAATCTCTAGATGCATCCATTTTCCTACAAATGACATAATTGTGTTCTTCTTTATTGCTGAGTAGAATTCCATTGTGTGTATATCCCATAATTTTGTAATCCATTCATCTCTTGATGAACACCTAGTTTGGTTCCATAATGTGGCTATTGTGAATTGTACTGCTATGAACATGGATACGCATATATTATTGTAATTCTCTGACTTCAGTCCATTTGGAAAGATACCCAGGAGTGGTATAGCTGGATCATATGGTGGATCCATTCCCAGTTTTCTGAGGAATCTCCACACTGATCTCCATAGTGGTTAAACTAGTTTGTACTCCCACCAACAGTGTAGAAGAGTCCCAATTTACCCACATCCTTGCCAGCATTTATTGATTTTTGTCTTCTTGATGATTGCCATTCTGATTTGGTTTAGATAGAATCTCAGTATATCTTTGATTTGCATCTCCTTGATTGCTAATGATGTTGAACATTTCTTCAACTATTTATTGTCCATTTGTATCTCTTCTTTTGTGAAGTGTCCATTTAGTTCAATTGCCCATTTCTTGATTTTGTAGTGCAAAGTCTTTTAAGTTCTTTGTATATTCTAGGTATTAGTCCTTTATCAGAAGGATAGCTGGCAAAGATCTTCTCCCTTTCTGTAGGCTTTTTCTTTAGACTCTTGATGGTTTCCTTTGATAAGCAGAAACTTTTTAGTTTAATACCATCCAACTTATTAATGTTTTAATTTCCTGAGCTTTTGGGGTCCTGTTGAAGAAGTTTCTACCTGTGCCTATATGTTGGAGTGTTGGACCCATAACCTCCTCTAGTAGCTTCAAAGTCTCTGATCTAATTTCCAGGTCTTTGATCCATCTTGAGTTGACTCCTGTGCAGGGTGAGAGGTAAGGATTTAATTCCATTTTTCTACAACTGGATAACCAGTTTTCCCAACACCATTTATTGAAAAGGGTGTTTTTTTCTCCAATGTATGTGTTTGGCTCTTTTAAAAAATCAAAATTTTTTTAAAAATTGATTAAAAAATCAATTGGCTATAAGTGTTTCGATTTGTTTCTGTATCTTCTATTCTATTCTATTAGTCTATGTGTCTGTTTTTGTGCCAATAACATGCTGTTTTAGTTACTATAGCGCTGTAGTATAATTTGAAGTCAGGAATTGTGATGCCATGTGATGCATGGTTCTCATTGCTGAGAATTGCTTTGGCTATTCTGGGTCTTTTGTTTCTTCATATGAAATTTATGACTGATTTTTTTTTAGGTCTGTGGTATTTTAATAGGAATTGCATTGACTCTGTAAATCATTTTTGGTGGAATGGCCATTTTGATAATATTTATTCTGCCTATCCAAGAGCAAGGGAAATCTTTCCATCTTCTAAGATCTTCAGTTTCTTTCTTTAGTGTTTTATAATTTTCATTGTAGAGGTCTTTTACCTTCTTGGCTAGGTTTATTCCTAGGTATTTTCTTTGTTTTGAGGTTATTGTTAATGCAATTGTTTTCTGGATTTCTTTCTCAGTCGATTTATTGTTGGCATATAGAAAAACTACTGATTTTTTTAGATATAGTTTTTATCCTACTATGTTGTTAAATTTTTTTTGTGGTACTTGGGATTTAACCCAGGGGCATTCTACCTCCCAGTTACACTCCCAGCCCTGTTTTTTTTTTAATTCTTTATTTTGAAATAGGGTCTCATTAAGTAGTGGAGGCCTCACTAAGTAGGTGAGACTGGCAGCAAACTCAGATCCTCCAATCTCAGCCTCCCAAATTCTGGGATTACAAGTGTGGGCCACTGCACCCAGTTCTACATTGCTAAATTTGTTAATCAGCTCTAGAAGACTTTTGGTTGAGATTTTTGAGTCTTCTAAATATAGAATCATGTCATCTGTAAATAGAGATAATTTCAGTTCTTCTTTTCCTATTTGAATTCCTTTGATATCTTTCTCTTGTCTTATTGCTCTGACAAGAGTCTCGAGGACTATATTGAAAAGGAGTGGTGATAGTGGACATCTTTGTGTTGTTCCTGATTTTAAAGGGAATTCCCACAGTTTTTCCCCATTCAATATGATGTTGGCTTTGGGTTAATTGTATATAGCCTTAATGATGTTGAGGTAAGTTCCTTCTATTCCGATTTTCTGCAATTCACAGACTAACTTGTGAAGTATTGGGTTTAGTTCTTCTGTACGGGTTTTGTAGAATTTGGCTGGGAATCCTTCTGGATCTGGGCTTTTCTTTGATGTTCTTTTATTGCTGTTTCTATCTCTTTGCTTGCTATTGGTCGGTTTAGGTTTTCTATATTTTCTTGGTTTAATTTAGGTAAGTTGTATAGGTTTAGAAATCTGTTGATTTATTCTGTTTTCCTGTTTATTGGAGTGTAAATTTTCAAAATAGTTTCTGATGATCCTCTGTATTTCCCCACTGTCTGTGGTGATGTCTCCTTTTTCATTTCTGATTTTAATAATTTGAGTTGATTTCTACTTTCATTCCATTATGATCTGAAAAGATGCAGGGAATGAATTTTCTGGTACTTGCTTTTTGACCCAGAATGTGGTCTATTTTGGAGAAGGTTCCATGAGCAGCTGAGAAGAATGTGTATTCAGCTGTTGTTGGTTGGACTATTCTATATATGTCTATTAGGTCCATTTGGTTTATAGTGTTCTTTAGGTGTGAAGAGTCTTTATTCATCTTTTGCCTGGAAGATTGATCTAGTGGTGTGAACGGTGTGTTGAAGGCTGCAATCACGTGAGACCTTGTTAGCCTCTGGCTTTGGTGCTTGTACCACTCAAACACCAGTGGGCAGGAGTTTATAGCCTTTCAAGCCTACAGCACAGTTGGCTGAGTTATTTCACCCCATAGACACCAAGTCTTGAGGTATTTGAGTGTGGAGAGGAGAGTGCGACTGCTTTTGATGATAGTTTTTTGCAGTCACTGGCTCGAAAGGATTCTGCTCCTTCTTTGCTGGAGTTGGTCTCTGAGAACCACAGGTCCCAGCAGCTGCCAGCTCCACATGGGCTCACCAGAATCACTTTCTCCTCTCACCAGGTGAGACGCATGGAGCTGTTTTCAGTCCTCTGCTCTGCGCTTGTGTTCAGTTCCACCGCGTTTCACCTGTTGTTCCCCTGTTGAGTTCTGACTGCTTTTCTTCCCTTGCCAAGTAGTAATCTTCCTGCTGGTTGAGTTCCGCATCTCAGAGTGCCTGAGACATGCTGTCTCCCTTTATTCCATCATCTTTAATCTCCCACTTCTTCTTTTTCTTACACCTGGCTCCTTGTCACTCATTTATATTACCTTTCAGGGCCCTCTAGGAATTTGAGTTTTGACTCATAGAAAGTAAATCCAAGATAAATTTGTCTTTCTAAGCAAAGGTCAGAACAGATAATCAGTGGAAGTTTCAAAGATTAAAATATAGGTTGTTGGAAGAAGTCTTGGCACATGTAAATGATTCTTTTTGTATATTTTAACCAAGTTGGATCTCTTCATTTTTATTATCTTTATGAGGGAATTACAGGGAATAAAACTGGAGCTTGTCTAAAAGCAAAGGAAACTCAATAGTTTCCTAGCAAGGAAATAGATAAATATTGTATTGGACTCTACATTTCATGGAAACAAATGCACTGTATCAGTGAAACAACTATATAGAAAGTAGTCAAGAATATGTCTGGATCTATTTTTACTTAAATGGAATTTATCATTCTCATAACAAATAATGTCTTTGTAATTACACCATTGTCTGTTACATTATCCCTTCTATGTTTCCTTCTAGTTTTTTCAGAAAAGGAAGAATAAAGGAAGGGATGAGGGAATGGCATTCCTTTCTGTAATGGGCATAGAGAAAAGGTGTCCAGCTGGGAGAAAAATTATTGCCATGAAGAAGGAGGCAGGGTGAAACTGGGCTCGATCAGTGTGGCATTAGGAGTCAGTGTGGGATGACCAAGCCTTCTGGGGTTGGATCACAACAGGGACTTTTGCATGGCATTCTATATGACCAATGAAAAGAGTAATGTTTTTCTGACTCCACTTCTGAGCTAGGCTCCTTATATTCCATCCTTCTTTCTCCTCTCCTCCCTCCCTCCCTCCCCTCTTCTCTCTCTCTTTTTGTACTGGGGCATTCTACTTCTGAGTTATACCCTCAGTCCTTTTTATTTTTTATTTTGTAACAAGGTCTTGCTAAGTTGTTGAGGCCAGTCTTGAACCAGCGATCCTCCTGTCTCATCCTCCCAAGTACTACTGGGATTATAGGTGTGTGCCACCATGCCTGGCTCCTTATATTCTTTTCTGTGGAGGTTGAGAGGTCCCAGAGTGTGGGCTGGAAATTAACTGATTCCAGCAGCAAAGATCACAAAAGGCACAGGACACTGGGCTTGTATTTTGTGAATGCTTGGCATTTTACTTTTATCATTTAAAGTTTAGCAAACAATGTGATTCTTCCATCAAATCAGGCACAATTAAGTGGATATGCTCTGACATCCCTACATTGCAACTTAATGTAATGGATTAAAGTTACATGTAGCAAGAATTCACTTGAAGCCTAGAAATAGGAAATAAAATTAAAAAACAGCTTGTAAAACAACTAATTGGGGACAAAAAGAAAGAAAACATATGAGTCAAGTTATATTTTGTTAAACTGTAAATAGGCTGTGTGTAACTTTTTTAGAGTCACTTTAGTGGCTGTGACCTAGGTAGAGGGTTAATACAGATTAACTTGAAAGTTTTCCAAGATGATAAAGTGACTTTTTCTTTGTTAGTTTTTAAGATGCTCCATGTTTTTGTATCCCTTTCACCTCTTTTTTTAAGGAAACAGGAACTTAGAGGGTGATTTGGCAAAGTTGTTGATAGCATGGGAAACCATACTCCTCTGGTTCTTTTCTCCTTGTCTCTTATTTAATTAATTAATTAACTAATTAATTAGTTGATTGATTATTTGTGTGTGGGGAGGTACTGAAGATCAAACCCAGGGGTATCCTACCTCTGAGCTACACCCCTGCCAGGCCTATTTTATTTTTTATTTTGAAACAGGGCTTCACCAAGCTTCTGAGGGCCTCACTAGTTGTTGAGGTTAGCCCTGAACCCTTGATTCTCCTGTCTCAGCCTCCCATGTACTGGAATTATAGGCGTGTGCCACACTTTGTCCTTTATATTAAGTTAAATAAGCCATAGATACTTATTTATTCCCTGCCCCCCCAAAAAAACAAGGCAAATTCATACCCAACGTTCATCATGTCACTCCTCTTTCCCAAGACACTTCCAGTCACCTCCTGTAGCTGATAATGTAAAAATCTAGATTCCTTAACCTGGGTGTTCCAGCAGATTCAAAATCAAAGCAAAACACTTTTCTATAACAAATTCCTTAATGAAGTTAAGTTAGCTTAATTTAAGATCCACTTGCTTTAGAAGTTTTCACAGCTCAACATAGCAACTATTCTTTCCTTCCCCTTAACACTTAGCACTGTATTCACACATATATTGTGGTATATAATGTGCAATTGAACATATAACCGTTTATCTTTTGGTATTGAAATGTTCTGTAACATTTAACCTCAAATGCTCTACTTTCAATTGCAAATTAACGTGTGCACTGTTTATTGACAGAGGCCATGTCTTAACCAGTTTTGCATCTTTCTTGATCTATTTTATATAGCACAGTAGATATTTTATTACAATTTTTATTTTTAATTCTTTCTTTCTTTCTTTCTTGCTTGCTTTCTTGCTTTCTTGCTTTCTTCTCTCTCTCTCTCTCTCTCTCCCTTTCTTTCATAGCAGCTGATTAATTAATCAAGAGTTCAAGAACGCTGCCTAAACCCATATGTTCTGAGGATTTGGAAAGTTTGGAACCTATGAGTTTTGAGGTTTCTCTTGCTAATTTATACCTTCTTATATACTATAGTAGATCATAGTAAGTCTCCTATACTTTGTTTGAATCTGGATTCCAAAGCTCAAATTTAGTTTGTTTCCATTCAATAATCTTAAGTTCAAGAAAAGAGTGATCAAATGCCTGAGAAGCAAATTTGTGATTGTGAGAACCTTTTAGCCTAAGCATCCTTTCACATAAAATATGCAAAGAGTCTAAAAGAACATTAAACTGCACCTATACAAACACTGAGCTCTAGGGGAAGAGACTCCCTGCAAAGGTTAATTTCAGGCTGGTGATGGCAAGGTGGTGCGTGGGGCTCAGGTGCGTGGGGCTCAGGGGCTGCAGTGGCAGGCCGGAGGCTGCAGGGCTGGCAGAGCCCCAGTGCCTGCCTGGCAGGGCTATCTTGTGGCAGCTGGGAGCAATAGGAGGCAGCTGTGGTGAGCTGTGCTGGCAAGAAGATGGTCACGCAGCTGGCAGGGGGTACTGTGAAGCAGCAACTTGGCTGGAGCTGCTGTCAGCAATCCCAGCCAGCATCCTCCCCTCTTAGTGCTCTCTGACAAACCATGGTTGATCCACCTGATTCTAAGAATAGCCAGGCCACAGGAACTGGCAAAACAGAACCTTCATGTCTATGGCGAATGACCTTCTCCATGAATCCCTATTACTGGTTATTTTGTTGGTACCTTGTTTTCTTCAATGGAAACTACAAACAGAAACTACTTATGGGCGATTTGTACCAAGAGAGACCCTTGAGTCTATCCCTCTAAACATCTAATTAAATGTTAGTCTTGTCCAGCAATAAGCTTGGAAGCACCTGGCTCTGTTAAGGAGGATTTAGAACAGAAAGACTCAAAGGAAACTCATTTTTATAGAACAGGCTTGTAGTCTAATACTAAGACAGGTTACCTTTGCTGGCAGTCCACATTTGTGTTTTGCAATTGTTTGAATCTGAAGTACAGATGAATGAAAGATTGCTGGGACTGCCAAGGTTAGCATTGGATTGTACTGTAAAACACACACACACACACACACACACACACACACATGCGCGTGCGCCCAGTTGATTTACAAAATGTTATGTGAAGAAAGAAGATTAAAACCCGCAGTACTATATAAAAGCTGAGCAAAGAACTAAGCAAAAAGCATAGTTTGGAATGTTTTGCCTTTATTGTTTGTTACTGTGTCTACAAGGAATTCATTTTAACATTACTTGTAGCAGTGTGGTATGGATTAGTGATCCTCATGTTGAGGGTTAAGGGAACTTTAGGAGAGTCTGAGGGTTTAAGGAAATGGAAACTTACTCTGAAGTATGGCAGCAGTACTATTTCTAAAATAATGAACTTCTTTCTTCACCTCTTCATTTTTCCACCATTTTCCCAAGTTTTCTTTTTTTCCTGCATTTAATGTCAACACAACACTATCACTAAAATTGTAAGCTTTCTCTTTTTGATAGTACCATTTAGCCCCATTTCTAATAGAAAGGAACTCCTAGTATAGTTTACTGATAAGCAACAATGTGTTGGTGTGTTCATACGATGGGTGAAGGCTTGGAGGACATTTTGGGAAAGAGAGCTTCTTTCTTGCTCCTGGCTCTGCTGGCAATTAGAGTCATTTTGAATGTCACCTGCTTATGTTTCAATTTATTCTCCAAAAGAATGGGCTATAATCTAATGTAATATCCCTCATCTATGTTCTGAAGACTGATAAGATCTAAAATTATAATTTTCAAATTATTGTGAGTTCCTTAAAACTAGAGACTAATTTTATAATTAAATAGCCCATTTTTCCTAATATTTTTCATACCACCCAGTAAATAATATATAGCTAGAAGCTTTTCCTGCTTTAAACTTAATCTAGTATTTTTATTAGTGTGTCAGTTATAGCACTGAACATATAAATTTACTTCTTTTAGTTTATATATACCAATTCTTTTGCTGTATACCTACTAGAAAAATATTGGAAACAATATAGAAACATTTCCCAGGTGTTTACTGCTAATAGTCATTTCTGATACTGCCATTTTATTTTATTTTATTTTTTCTATGTCTTAGTAAGTCCTGAGCAATGCTCATGGCTGAATGAAGCCTTATAATATTACAGGATATTTTTTCCTCCTAACTGTAAGGACGTGAGCTTCTCAGCATTATCACTTGGTAGAAAGAAATTGCTCCCTGGAACTAGGTTATCATTATGAAACAGTTTTTATGACATCTTTTCAGGCAAATAGATTTGAAAAAATGGATCATTTGTTTGGATTTTGATCTTTTCAGGGATTTACTTTTTGTGTGTATATATATATATATATATATATACACACACACACAAACACATATATATATAGTATGTGTGTCATATATATGTACATATACAAAACATATAACTGTATATAACACATAAATAAATATCTGTAACTATAACATATGTATAAACTGTTCCTACATGAGCTCGGGATGAGGACCATGAAGGGCATTCAAAAGAGTAAACAGCAGTGGAAGCTGGTGACTTGGAGTCAGGGCCTGAACTAGTAATCCAGCTCACCTTCTTACAGCTGTGTGCCCTTGAGATTAATGAATTTAACCTAGCAAGCTTCTTCATTGATGAAACAGAAGAAATGACAGAAGCTCCATCATGGGGTATTGTGAGAATTCGACGATGTGATTGGTGGAAGACTTGACCTAGAAAGGACTGGCCGCAGTGCTGGGGCTGCACCTCTTCTCCTAGGCCTCTTCCTTGGTCCCACATCACAGCACCTGGCTTTTATCTCCAGGAACTAAGTTTCCTTTTGCTCAGCTGCTATGGACTGCTATTTTGCATTCTTGGAAATAATGGTTTCTATGGAGGCAGTTCCCTGAGAAACAAAAGGGTGTAAACAAATCAACAAAAATCACAATAGACAAAACAAATTAATTAGAAAAATATTAAAGCCATAACGAATGGTCTCTTTTGGTTTCTAGGAAACTTGCACCCAAATCACTATTTTTCCCCTGAATATATTTCCCTAAATGTACTCACATATGTTTCTTAATTCCTGTAGAAACTAAAGATGACTTAGGCTATATTATATAATATAAATAGACCTCATGAGTCAAATTACAAATTTCTTACTGATTGCATGGCAATAGAGAAGAAATCCGCTGAGTACCTACTGTGCCCCAGGCTTTGTGCTATGTGTTGAGGATTTAGTGGTGAGCAGGACACTACCTCTCTTGCTGTCCTGCAACTCACAGTGAAGAGGTAGAGTCAAATAGAAATCATGCCATTATGAGTATGAGAAGTGTGGGAAAGTAGAAGGCTAGGTAGTGTGGGAACACAGCAAGGAAATTTTATCTGGGTTGGTCATACATTCTTTCTAGAATAGAGACTATATTACTTCAACCACAACAAAGAAACTAACTTTATGAGATATCAGTAGCTTCCTCCACTAGTAAAGTATTTTTGCTGAGTTTTTTTTATTACTATCAAGAATTAAGGGTAATTTCCTCACTAGTAAAATATTTTTGCAGTTTTTTTGTTTTTTTATTTTTTTATCTTTATATTTTATTTTATTTTTTATGTTTTTATTGGTGCATTGTAGTCTCACATCACAATGAGTATCAGTTTGGTGTTAACATACATGCACATAGCTCTTGGTGTCCCTCCCCCCCTCCCCCCGCCTCCTCCCCGCCTCCCCCCCACATGTAGCACTGAGAATGATGTTGGTATAATCTCATATATACACATTGTTTATGACAGTAATTCCATAGATTCACTTTTTCTTACCCTTCCCCTTCCCTTGTACCCCTTCCCTTGCACCACTGGGGGTTCTCAGTTGTCATTGGAGTCCCTTTTGTGTCCCCACTACTCCCTAAGTTGCACATATTAATGAAAACATATGTCCCTTCTTTTTTTGTGATTGGCTAATCTCACTTAACATAATGTTCTCCAGATCTTTCCATTTTCCTGCAAATGCTGTTATTTTGTTTTTCTTTATTGCTGAGTAGAATTCCATTGTGTGTATTTCTGATAATTTTGGAATCCATTCATATGTTGATGGACATCTAGGTTGGTTCCATAATTTGGCCACTGTGAAATGTGCTGCTATGAACATGGGTATGCATATATTACTGTAGTTTTCTAGTTTCAATCCCTTTGGTATGATACCCAGTAGTGGAATAGGCGGATCTTATGGTGGATCCATTCCCAGTTTTCTGAGATATCTCCACACTGATCTCCACAGTGGTTGAACTAGTTTGCAATCCCACCAATAGTGTAGAAGAGTCCCAATTTCCCCATATCCTCGCCAACATTTGTTGTTGTTTGACTTCTTAATGCTTGCCATTCTAATTGGGGTCAGATGAAATCTTAGAGTAGTTTTGATTTGCATCTCCCTGATTGCTAATGATGTTGAACATTTTTTCATGTATCTATTGGCCATTTGTATCTCTTCTTTCATGAAATGTCTATTCATTTCAGTTGCCCACTTCTTGATCGGATTGTTTGTTTTCTTAGTGTAAAGTCTTTTAAGTTCTTTGTATATCCTAGATATTAGACCTCTGTCAGAGGGATAGCTTGCAAAGATCTTCTCCCATTCCGTAGGCTTTCTCTTTAAGCTCTTGATGGTTTCCTTTGATGAGCAGAAGCTTTGTAGTTTAACGC
>PVJS01030932.1:0-23765 GCA_004027185.1 Glis glis | reverse complement strand
GGAGGTAAAACGCCCCTGGGTTCAATCCCCGGTACCACAAAAAAAAAAAAAAAAAGGGAGAAAGCCACGTAGAGCTGAGCTGCGACTCTTCCTGAGGAAAACTCATCTGCTCTCGTTTGAGATCGTCAGTCTCCAACTTCGCCATTTTCTTGGAGAACTTCTTGATCTTCTGCTCTCGTCTGAGATTGTCGGCCTTCAGCTCTTCGAACTGAAACTTCACCATTGTTTCTCTGAAGAGCTTCCTTATCTTCACATCTTGGACTGGACTGAATTAGTGGTTGCTTCAATCCTGGGGCTCCGGCTTTTAGACCACCCGACCAGCTGCTGATTCCTCTGACTTTTCACGTGCGGTTGAAATTCAGGACTACATTGTGAGCTAATCTAATAAATCCTTTTTTCCCCCTCCCTTCCTTTCTTCATTCTGTGAATTCTGCTGATCTGACCAATACAAAGACAGACAGATTGCACTTGCAACTTGGAGTAACAACAGCCTGCTCTTTTCATAGAAGACTTATCCAACACCAGGTCCAATCTGTAGAGGCTATACCTAAGGTACTAATGACAGTACACAGTTGACCGGGATTGAGACAGGCCACTCAGGACAGATTGAAAAGATTCTATAAGCAAAAGACAATCTGTTGAATCTCCATTCCTCTTGAGGTGACTGAATAGATAACAGCTATAAATGCTTGTTCAAATAAATGATTAAACAGGGAAGGTCCTTGGAGCTGTAGAGTGGGAAGAGATTGTCGTAAGCCTGCAAAACTCAGCTAGACAGCTGTTGGTCCAGAGTCAGATTTTGTGCCTGGGCAACTATGTCCCCGAATCTACATTCAATACTCATCCTGTTAGCTATATCCAAGACCTTTCATTTTGCTTCGTTGATAGGTTAAATATTGAAGTTTAATACAATTCGATTTAACTAAAAAATTGATAGCCATGTATAACTTTAGAAATTTAAACATAACCATTTATTGTTTTAAGTTGTTTTCTTTTGAAAATTGCCTCTAACCATGCTTTTATTAAGATATAAAATGAACAAGTTGCTTCTTGAATGATGGAGAAGCCCAAATGCCAACTTGTGTTTTTTTTATTGCAAATACATTCTTGAGAATTGCACTTTGCCTTGGTATTTGATGTTATTTTGGATGAAATGAAACCATCCAGGAGTGAAGTTAGTTTTAGGGGCTGCTTGATTCTGTGCTTAAACAAGCCAATAGGTTACATTTCTGGGCTCTGCACTGTGTCGTACAACAGATTTAGATTTACATGATTCTACTCTCAAGTTCTGCAAGGGGGTGAGCCACTTCCTTTAGCTTCCTCTAATTCTGGGTTTTCCTGTGTACTCTCTCTGGTCCAGTTTGGGTCAGTGCATTCATTCCATCTTTCAACCAATTACTGTGGCTGGGGGCAGGGGAAATGAGGATGGTGGTGAAATGAGGCCCTTGGCTTAGACCATGACTCAGCATAAAGTGGATTCAGGAGTTGTTCACCCAAAGCAAAACTGGGGTGATGTTGCCCTCATAGAGGAGAGCAGATACGCTGAATGAAAAAGCAAGGATCCACTCTAAAGTAGAACACGGTGTTCCCCTGGCAGAGCCGGCCAGAGTTTAAGGCCATGGTCCTCATGGACCTCTTCATGAAACCCTCTGATCTAGGACTACAGGGCATAAATATTAGTTGGGGTATTAAAATTGTTGTATAATTGCTATGAACCAAATTGTGTTCCCCCAATTTGTATGTTGAAGGCATAACCTCTGGTATAGTGGGATTTAGAGATGGGGAGTTAATTAGGGTTAGATGAGGTCATGAGAGTAGGGCCTTCGTGATGGGATTAGTGGCTGTATAAGAAGGGGGGATGGAGGGGGGAGAGGGACTCTCTTTGCTATGTGAGGACACAGGGAGAAGGAAGCTGCCTGCTGGCCCTCACCAGACATAGAGTCTACTTGCTCTTGGGCTTTCCAGCTTCTAGAACTGTGAGTAATAAATATCTCTAGCTTAAGCCACTCAGTCTACAGAGTATTTTATTATAGAAGCCTGAACAGAATATAATCATATTCAGGAAATGAATAATTCAAAGAATTTGTCTTAATAGCCCAAACATTCTTGAAGAGTACAAGAAGTTATTCTGGAAAAGGTCATCAACTGCTTCTATGGGAAGAAATTTCAAATGTAAACTTTCCTTCACCTGTTTAACATATTTTTTCACATAAATATCCAGCAATGGTATTGTGCCACCTGATCTGTGTCCTATGGACAACCGCAAATTCTCTTTTTCTATACAAACATACACAACATATATATGTATGTTGAAAATATTATCTAATCATTTAGAAATATACTTTATGAGGAAGATAGAATTCCCACATTTCAGCCATTTGTCAACAGAATATCTATCTCAAACGGTTCACTAATGAGGAGAGAGATTTATTTTTCAGTATCAAGTTTATGACATGAATTATTTGTTTCACAGCCAATAATTCCCTGGTTCCTTCTTTTCTACCTGCAATCTTTAGACCCCAGGTAAGAAGGACAAAGTGAATCATGCAGTCAAATTAGTTGATTTTGCATAGGCTCAAAGAGGAGAGTTCTCTTTTAGAAAAATGATTTAATTCTAAATCTGTGTCTGAAAAAATGTCATATACAAGTTTTAGCTGGGAAACGGTTCTAAGGATACAGAGGCATTCCCCACGGTTTTGATTGTCCTGAAAGTTTCCATTTAATCGTGAAAAGGTTTGCGTCTTTGAAAAACAGCAAGAAAATCAATTATCAGGGTTTCAATTTTCTCCGGGCAATTTTCACCATTTCAGCATGCCCAAGAGAAAAACGGCCTATAATTTTGTTATGCTGAAGAATTTGGCAAGCCAGCTAATGGTTTTACTAAAAGTAAAGAAATCCCTTTGGTGGCATCTGCAGGAAGCTATGTCTGAATCACTTGGAGGCACTGTAGAGGAGCCTTTGTTCCTGAAGAGATCCCTGGGGATTTTCTTGGGAAGAAACGGTGTCTGAATATTCTTAAACCCTGAACAGATTCATCAGACTCACTGTTTCATTTAAACCTTTGTCAAATGTGACTTGTGTTCCATCGAGCTGAGGTCTCCCTGGGCATCTTCATCCTCAAAAACTCAACACCCCAAATCATCATATGTTTCTTTCCCTGCTGCGATGATGAAATCTGTCTCAAAAGAAAAATATTTGTATTGATTTTATAATCCCAGAGACTGTAGCATACAGGTAAGGCTGTTACTTAGAAATATACTCTTAAAATGGTTTTTTTGAGGTTTTGGGGGGTAGGGAGGAAGAAGGGGCTGGGGAACAGTTGATGGTAAATGGCCTGAAAGCCTGAGTCAAGATAAAAAACCAAAAACAAATCAAAGTAAAGTTATTGAACATTGGTGACTATAAAAATAAATTGATTTAGCCGGGTGTGGTGACATACGCTTTTAATCCCAGTACTTGGGAGGCTGAGACCCTAAGATCCAGGTTCGCGACCAGCCTCAGCTACTTAGTGAGGCCTGCTGCAACTTAGTGAGACCCTATTTCAAAATAAAGAATAAAAATAGGGCTGGGGGTGTAGGTCAGAGATAGGATGCCCCTGGGTTCAATCCCCAGTACTGCAACATAAAATAAAATAAAATAAAATAAAATAAATAAATTGAATCAAACTACAGAGGAAAATGAGTACATTTCGTATTCAGAAATATTCTATTTTGGGGATGCTGGGGATAGAACCCAGAGTCGAAGCATTCACTCTACCACTGAGCTACAATCCCAGTCCCAGAAATCACTACACACCTTTATGAGAAGTTTTATTGGCTTGTCTCCCAACAGAGGCGGGTGAAGTAGTGTCTCCAAAATGTGGGGCCGTACCTCTGCAGGCATTTAGAACTGGCCTGAACAAAGCCCTACAAGCTTTCTGCAGGGACTAGCACTGTGGAGAGGAGCCGGGAAAGAAAGTAGAAATTCACTCCTGGTTCCTGCTGACTTTCACCTCATCGTGTCCAGGCAGTTCAAAACTCCTGCTGTCTCTTGCCAATTTGAACTCAAAATTCTGCTTGGCCAGAATACTGATCATTTGCTATATAAGCCTTTCTTTTGGTTGGCTCTCAGGTCTCCGCACATTATTGGCGTTCTGCTACACAAATAATTGTAATTGTAAATAAAGAGTGTTAAAACACTCATGTCGGGCAATAGCAAATTCTACCTCACTCTTTGAGATCACAAGAATCCCTATTTGCGTAAGAGACCAGGATGCCCAGACACTAAGCTGAACTGTCTTATCAGAAGAATAAAGAAAGCATGAGTTTAGAATCACATAAGCTCGGGTGTGGATTCTGGCTTAGATTCCCCATTTCTGTCCCAGAGCCTTCAACTGTTCTATCGCAGGACCTTCTTTATCCTTGTAGTGGAATTAATTTAATTTCTATCTTGAGACCCTTCCCTGGGAGCATGTATGATTCACTCCATTGCTATCCAAATGAGAGAGTCCAGGAGTCTGGTTCTTCCCTGATGCAAATGTGTTAATTCATTACTTAATTGTGCATAAAATAGAGCACAATTTTTTTTCTATAACTGAATTTCATTTCTATCATAAATGCTAATTCCTACCTGGTAATGAAAAAATTTAATTTTTCCAATTCAGAATCAACCTAGCCAAATCAAGCTTTCTAAAACATCATTTCAGAATAAACACATTCAATTTAAGCTTCTTTCCCTGAATTTTAGTTTTGGCCAAGTGGCATCTAACTCTAAGAAGGTGTGGTAGATTATGTAACCCCAAGTAGTATGCATTTCTTTTTCTGAGAATGGAAGTAGAAAGGTATAAAGTATTAAAACAATGGCTAAGGATTTGCAAAGGATTCAGTAAGACTATGTCACAGAATGTACTCCAACTTGCTGGAAATGTGTATTTTTAGTTAAATGCCAAAATCATATAGCATTAGCTCCAAGGAAGACCCTGAAATGGAGCTGGCAGAAGCTGCCGTGAATTTGGCAGTGGCTGCTACAGCCTGGAGGCAAGGTAGGTCTTTGCCACTGGATCAAAAGAGAGACGGTAATAAGTTATGTGTTTGGGCGCTTTCTTTGTAATTAAAGCTATTATAGAATTGGAATTTTGCTTAGAATCATTTTTATACTAATTACAAAAACAGCACATACAACGTCAGGTGCTTATTGCCCATCTTCTCTAAGAACACTGGGAGATAAAGTTTTGGAAAGATCTAGAGCTCTTACAAAGTATCTGCTGTAATCCTAAATTATCATTGGTGCCATTGTGCCATTTTGTGAGATGCGTGCAAGGATTTGAGCAAGAATGAAGAAGCAGATGTCTACTGTGGCACAAATGCCAACTCAGGCTGAGGCGACTGTGGAGAAAGGATCCTGGTCTAACGTGTGGATTCTCTACCCCATGTCCTGAGCCCTAACCCAGTTGGCCATATTTAACAACAGACTTGATCACTGGACCCTTGGCAGATAGAACATTTTTTGGATATTCGGTCTCCCATATTAACCTGTAGGGCTGTGAACACAGAGCAGAAGAAATAGACCTGGTAAAGTTTTTGGTTAGTGACTCAAAGGAAACTTTACTGGTGAATATCAGTTTGACAAAAATTGTAATGGTTTTTTGAGGTTTAATTCACATACAATAAGATGCATATGAAGTATAAAATTTGATGTTTTTATGTGTATACACGTGTGAAACCATCACCACAACCAAGATAATGAAAATGTCCATCACTTCCAAAAGGTTCCTCGGTGCTCCTGGGTAATATCTCCTTTCTTCTCCCTCTTCTTCCCACTCTCTGGGTCCCCAGGCAGCCACTGATGTGTTTTCTATCACCATAGATGAGTTGATTTTTTCTAGAATTTTATATAAATGAATATAGTATGTATTCTTTTCTTTCCTGACTTCTTTCACTCAGCATGATTATTTTGAGATTCATCCCAGCTGTGTGTCAATAGTTAATTCATTTTTATTGTTGATAGGCATTCCATTATATGGGTATGCAACAATCTTACCTGTTCATGAACACTGGAATTTTTTCAGGTTTTATTTTTCACAAACAAGGCTATTATGAATATTCTTATACAAGTCATTGTATGGATATATGCTTTGTTTCCCTTTGGGTAAATATCTAGGAAAGAATACCTATATCCTATGGTAGGTATATATTTAGCTTTTTGTTTTCCACAAGCGGTTGTACCACTTTGCTTTTTCGTCAGCAGTGTATGAGAGTGTACGAGAATGTGTGAGAGTTCTAATTCCTTCACATCCTTACCAATACTTGAATGGCCTAGCTTTTAAATTTTAGCCGCTTTAATAGCTGTGTAATAGCCAGGCGTGGTGGCACTCGCTTGTAATCCCAGTACTTGGGAGGCTGAGACCGGAGGATCCGGGTTCGCGACCAGCCTCACTTAGTGAGGCCCTCCACAACTTAGTGAGACCCTGTTTCAAAATAAAGAACAAAAAATCGGGCCGTGGGTGTAGCTCAGAGGTAGAATGCCCCTGGGTTCAATCCCCAGTTCCAGAAAAAATAATAGTGTGTGATGGTATCTCATTGTGGTCTAATTTGCATTTCCCTAATGAATAGTGATACTTAGCATCTTCTATAATTATTTACCATTTGTATATCTTTGGTGTGAGATCAAGTTTCCTACCTATTTTTAAGTTGGGTTGTTATGAAATTTTTTATATAATCTGAATACAAGGTCTTTATCAGATATAGAATTTATAAATATTTTACTTGTCTGTAACTTCAATTTCTCGTTTTCTTAACAATGTCTTTCAAAGAGAAGAATCAAAAAATATTTTTAAATTGGGGGCTGGGGCTATGGCTCAGGGTATATGCTTGCACGCACAAGGCCCTGGGCTTGATCCCCAACACCAGAACAAAAAGTATTGTATTTTGGGGGGTACAAAAAAGTATTGTACTCTTTTATTATGCTCTACCATTAGGGTTATATCAAAGAAGTCTTTGCCTAACTTAAGGTTACAAAAATTTTCCCCTAGATTTTTTTTCTAGAAACTGCATAGTTGTAAGATTTACATTTAGATCTAGATCCATGTGAGTCTATTTTTTATATGGTGAGATTTATAGATCAAAGATCATATTTATGTATGGGTATTTCATCATTTCACATAATCCATTGAAACATTCTCCTTTGCATCTATGTTGAAAATCAGTTTTCCACATATTTGTAGGTAATTTCTAGATTCTCCATTCTCTTCCATTAATGTAGTTGTTCATCTTTACATCATTAATCTGTTGATCTTTAGGCTACATACATATTGTCTTCATTACTGTCACTGTATACTAAATCTTGAAATATGGTTAGGACAGTCCATAATCATACTTTTTGTGCTTTTTATCTTTTCGTTTTGTCTATTCTAGATCCTTTGTCCTTCATATGAACTTTACAACCAATATATCAATTTCTACAAAAATGCGTACTGGAATTTCGATTAGGATTGCTTTAAATCTATAGATAATCTGTGGAGAATTAACATCTTAACAATGTTGAGTCTTCCAACCCAAGAACATGGCATTCTTTCTACATGTATTTAGGTCTTCTATAATATCTCTCAGCAATGTTTTATAGTTTTCATGGTATAAGTTTTTCACATATTTTGTTAGCTTTATCACTATTTCCAATTCTTGATCTATTGTATTGCTTTGTCAAATTCCTGATTGCTTCCACATACAGAACATCAGTTGAGTTTTATACATTGATCTTGTGTCTCAAACTTTGCTAAACCCTCTTATGAGGTCCAAAGCTTTTTAATATATTCTGTAGAAGTTTTTACATAGACAGTCATGTTACCTGCAAACTGAGCTTTACTTCTTTCTTTCCAATCTGGATGTTTATTATTATTATTTTTTCTTTTTTGTCTTTTTTGCACTAGCTTGACCAAATGAGTGGTGAGAGCAGGTATCCTTGTCCTGTTTTGATCTTAGAGGGAAAGCATTTGTTCTTTCATATTTTTTTGTTTTTTGGGGTACTGGGTATTGAACCCAGGGGCATTCTTCCTCCAAGCTACACCCCCAGCCCTATTTTTTATTCTTTATTTTGAAACGGGGTCTCACCAAGTTGCGAAGGGCCTCACTAAGTAGCTGAGGCTGTCCACGGAGGCTGGCCATGAACCTGCGATCCTCCTATCTCAGCCTCCCAAGTACTGGGATTACAAGCATGCGCCACCACACCTGGCTTCTTTCATTATTGAGAATGATATTAGCTGTAAGTTTTTCAAAGATGTCCTTTTACCCTTTATCAGGCTGAGAAAGTTCTCTTGCTAAGAATTTTTAACAGAAATGGAAGTTTGATTTCGTCAAATGATTTTTCTGAATTTATTTAGCATTTCATGTGGTTTACCTTTTAATTTGTTGATATTATGAATTATATGAATTTATTTTGAGTATTAAACCATTGTTACACTCGTGGAATAAATTTCTCTTGGTCATAATGGCCCATTAGTATATTTTTATTCAGCTAACTAAAATTATATTTATTAATTTTGCATATACATCACCAGGGATAAGAGGTTTGTATTATTTATTTTCCAATATTGTTATAAGGCAATGCTTGCTTCATTAAATGAGTTGGGAAGTATTCCTTCTTTGTCAATTTTGCTGTAATATTTTATATATAATTGGTATTATTACTTTCATAGATGTTTGGCAAATTTTATCTGAAAAATGTGGTCATGGGGAAGCTTTTTAACTCCAATTTCATTTTTTTCAGAGGTATAAAGCTATTCAGGTTATTGGTTTCTTCTTTCTGTCTCTTCTGATGAATCTGGCTAGAGATTTACCAATTTGATCAATCTTCTCAAGGAAGCAGCTTTCGGTTTTATTGGTTTTCCCTATGGGTTTTGTGTTTCTGTTTCATTGCTTTCTGATCTGATCTTTATTCTTTCCTTCCTCTATTACTCAGGTTTCCCTTTCTTTTTCTTTTTTTTTTTATTTTGGGTTGGGGTGCTGGGGATAAAACCTAGGGCCTCACATATGCTAGGCAAGTGCTCTACCACTGAGCTACACCCCTAGCCCAGGGAGTTCACTTTCTAATGCTATAAATTTCCTCTAAATATTGCTTCAGCCATCTCACAAATTCAGAAATATTTCCTTTTATTTTCATTCAATTTAAATGTTTTACAGTTTCTCTTCTGATTTATTAGATTCATGGGTTATTTAGAAGTGTGTAATTTAGTTTCAAACTATATGAAGATGTTCTAGAGAGCTTCCAGTCATTAATCTATAATAATTCAATTACGGTCAGAAATCATCATTTAAGTTTATTGAGACATTTCTTATGGCTCAGTATGGTCCATCTTGGTAAATGTTCCATGTGTGCTTGAGAAGAGTGTGCATTCTGCTGTTAGGTGGAGTGTTTTATAAACTTCAATTAAGTTATTTAATTATGCTGTTAAAGTCTTCTGTGTCTTTACAGATTTTCTACTTGTTCTATCAACAATTAAAGGAGAAGTATTTAAATCTCCAGCCATAATTATAGACTTGTCTACTTCTCCTATAGTCCTATCAGGTTTTGCTCTATGTATTTTGTTATTAGGTGCATAATAAATGTTTAGATTTGTTTAGGCCCTATTGATCAATTAACCCCTTTATCATTATAAGGTAAACAAATATTTCCTCATAATATTATTTGTTTTGAAATCTATTGAATCTCATGTTAAATAGTCACTCCAAATTTCTTTTAATTGGGGTTAGTATGGTATATCTTTTTCTATCCTTTTACATACATGTACATACATATGTATATGTACACAGGTCTATATAGACATACATATCTTTGTGTACATATATGTTCATATTGAGAGAACATTTCTTAAATGCAGCATATAATTAGGTTTTATATTTTTATCTATGTGACAATCTCTGCCTTTTAATTGGGTTGTTTTGACAATTTACATTTAATGTGATTATTAAGTTAGGTATAAGTCATCTTGCCATTTATCTTCTATTTGTCCCACTCTGTTCTTTTTCCCTCTTTCCTCATGTTTTTTTTTTTTTTTTTTGCGGTGCCGGGGATTGAACGCAGGGGTGTTCTACCTCTGCGCTACACCCCCGGCCCTATTTTTTATACTTTATTTTGAGACAGGGTCTCATGAAGTTGCGGAGGGCCTCACTAAGGAGAGAGAGAGAGAGAGAGAGAGAGAGAGAGAGAGAGAGAGAAAGCTGAGGCTGGCCGCGAACCCGGATCCTCCGGTCTCCGCCTCCCTAAGTACTGGGATTACAAGCGTGCGCCACCATGCCCAGCTTCTTTCCTCATGTTTTTGGTTGAAAACTTTCCATTAACATTTCTTGTAGAGCAAGTGTATTGGTGATGATTTTGTTGTTGTTGTTCTTCAGCTTTTGTATATCTGAAAAAGGCTTTACTTAATCTTAGTTCATGAAAGATATTTTTGTTTTTTAGAATTCTAGGTTGACTTTTTTTCTCTCAGTACATTAAAAATGATGCTTTACTGTCTTCTCATGTGTGTGTGTGTGTGTGTGTGTGTGTGTATGTGTGTGTGTGGTATTGGGGATTGAACACAGGGGCATTCTACCTCCGAGCTACACCCCCATTTTTTTATTTTTTATTTGGAAATAGGGTCTTGCTGAGTTGATACAAGCCTCACTGAGTTGCTGAGGCTGGCTTAGAACCTGTGATCCTCATGTCTCAGTCTTCCAAGTACTGGAATTATAGGCAAGCGCCACCTCGCCCAGTGAATATTTTCTTACAAGAAATCTGCTGTCCTTATATTTGTTTCCCTTTATGTAATATGATATTTTTCTCTGCTTTTACATTTTTTTCTATCACTGATTTAGAAAATTTTGATTATGATGTGAGTTGGTATAATTTTCTTCATTTTTCTTGTGCCTTGGGTTCATTGAGTCTGGATATATTTATACTTTTCATTAAACTTGGAAAATTATTGACCATTATTTCGTAAATTTTTTTCTGTCACTCTTCTCTCATCTTGTTCAGAGATTTCTACTACATTATATTGGGCATCTTGACGTTGTTGCAGCTCACTAATAAACTATTCTTTGTGTGGGGGGGTACTGGGGATTGAACCCAGGAGCATTCTACCTCTGAGCTATACCCCCAGCCCTATTTTATTTTTCATTTTGAAACAGGGTCTCACTGAGTTGCTGAGGGCCTCGCTATGTTGCTGAGGCTGGCCTCAAACCTGAGATCCTCCTGTCTCAGCCTGCCAAGTATTGGGATTACAGGCATGTGCCACCATACCCAGCTCTGGTGCCAGTTTTTATCATGGATTTAAACTTACTGAAACTCTATCATTTGGTCATTGTATCTGTTTTTCCTTTCATTGGCCAATAACTTTCACAAGATGGAACAAGTTGAAGTTAGATGGAGAACACAATATCACCAAGAAAGTTTAATGGCACAAGTCCAATCAGAAATTTTGTCTGTGATAGCAATGATTAAAATATATTTTTTCTCAGGAAAAACTATCAAATTCAGTGCTTGGAAGCTTCAGTAAAATCATATCTAAGCCCTTCTATATGAATCACTTCTCCACCACCAGGAACCTTGAATGGAGGAGATCCACAGAGCCTTTGAGGGATGCACAGGGAAGTCGTCCAGCTCAAGGGTCCTGGTCCATAGCAGGAGGGCGAGAGCTGAATCTTAGTGGGTTTTCCAAACCGTGGGACACGTCTTCAAATAAAGTGAAATCTGTTAGGATGTGAACAAATGGACTTTGCAAGTTTACAGAAACGAGAAAACATTTCAATTCTAAAATAGCATCTCTTGCCAGGTGCGGTGGCACACGCCTGTAATCCCAGGTACTTGGGAGGTTGAGGCAGGAGGATCCTAAATTCCAGGTCAGCTTGGGCAATTTCGTGAGACTTTGTCTCAAAAATAAAAGTAAAAAAGACTGGGAATGTAGGTGAGTTGTAGAGTGCTTGCCTAACATGTGTGAGGTCCTGCGTTTCATCTCTAGTACTGCAATACATACATACATACATACATACATACATACATAATATAGCATCTCCTTAGGCGAAATGATTTCACAATTTTTATTGTTCATTGGCTGGTCTTGGGATATCAGAAGTGAAAAAAGTCTTTGGATTGACTGATTTTTTTCTTTCTGGGGATTGAACCCAGGTGTGTTATACCTCTGAGCTACATATGTTTATTTTTTAAAATTTTGAGCCAGGCGTGGTGGCACACACTTGTAATCCCAGTACTTGGGAGGCTGAGACTGGAGGATCTGTGTTCGCGGCTAGCCTCAGCTACTTAGTGAGACCCTCTGCAACTTAGTGAGACCCTGTTTCAAAATAAAGAATAAAAAAAATAGGGCTGGGGGTGTAGCTCGGAGGTAGAATGCCCCTGGGTTCAATCCCCAGTACCGCAAAAAATAAATGATAATAATAAATACATTTTGAAACAGCATCTTGCTAAGTTGCTGAGAGTCTTGCTAAGTTACTGAGATTGGCCTCGAATCTGTGATCCTCCTGTCTCAACCTCCTAGTACTGGGATTACAGGCATGTGCTAACATGCCCAGTTTATTGAACTCTTTTCTTCATGCAATGTTGGGGAATCAGGGACCCCACAGACACTAGGCAAGTGTTCTACCACTGAGCTACACCCCAGCCCTCTGATTGATTTCTTAAAGTAAGGGTTGATGAAAGTGATGTGAGGTTCCAAATAAAGAGGGAAGTGTTATGTGAGTCCTAAAACATTCAGAAGTAGTTCTCCCAGTTCTCGATTTTGTATGGTTGTTGGAGGTGGTTGTTCTGGTTCTAGCCTGTTAACATATGGTAAGCCATGTGTAATGTTCGCTATTATTATATACGCAGACAGTGACAAGTAGCTTAGCAGACTGAAGTCTTCTGTGCAGGCCTGGCAGTGCACGTTCATGTGGCATGTCCCAGATGCTCTCCACCGCGCTATTCTGAGTCTAGTTGACTCTGTACTGCAACATGATAGTCTTCTTTCCTGTGGCTTCTCTTTATGTTGTTTATTTGTGCTTGGAAAACAGATTTGATGACGGGGTTCAGAAACAGCAAAGCAAAGAAACCTCCTGCTGGGTATTAAAATGCGATTTTTACATTTACTAGAGGAGACTTCAAGGACAGAGTTGTGGAACTAGGCAGTCAGGGACTGGTGGCAGTCTATTAGGAAATGTAGTCTACTCATTACAGTAACCTGGGAAGAATGATCAGAAATTCAACAAATACAGCTGAGAAAAATATGTTACTGGGGGAGGGATGTCATGGGGATATTTGAGAATAGGAGGGTGAGTGCCAACTTAAAATGCTGGGGACTGCGTCTCCATGGGGACTGTGTGGTAATGATGTCCTCCACAGCTGATGCACTTAACACTATCCTTCCTTAGTGCACATCCCTTCTGCAACACTAGGCATAGGTACTCAATTAGTCATATTGTTTTGATTTTTAAAATCTTGCCTAAGACAGTATGGTCAGGGTTATACTGGAAACAAATAACCCCAAATTCTGTGCAGCTGAATACAACAAAGATTCGTTTATTGTTAATGCAAGGTCTGATGCAGGTCCAGGTAACTGCTCAAGACAGCTGCTATGCACATGGTGACTCTAGGTATATTCTAGAACCTAGGCCCTCTGGAGTACATGGACCCCTCCGTGTAAGATGAAGAGAAGAAACAGACTAGCTTATCTATCTTAGCACTTAGACTGGAAGTGCTGCATGTTGACTGCTGTTCACACTTTAGTGGACAGAAATAATCCTGTGACTGCCCAACGACCAGGGCTGAGAAGTGGAGTCCTCTGTGAGCAGGCTAGGAAAGAACTGGTGTTGGCGAGCACTAGGTGTCCATCTTCTTGCCTCCAGCGCTGTTACATATCCTGCCCCACACCTGGCTTACCCTTCAACTAGGCTTGGCTAACACCCATTGATCTCTCTGGCTTCAGGTTAAATAATTTTTTGTCACATTTAACTCTCCCATCAGACTATAAACTCTGTATGTCTGGTTAGATCTTGCTTCCCAAGCCCCCAACTTATACAGTACCTAGTATCTAAATAGTCAGGTGCTTGGAAGTGAATAACTACTTTGGATAAAAACAGAAGGCATCAGGAAAAAAAGTAATAGACAGACTGATTTCACAGGTGGCAGACAGGAAGCCGGGGGACATTTGCATGCCTGTGTGGCATGGCTGTTGTAGATGGTCAACATCTGTTCTGGTGTCTGATATTGGGCTATTATCCCATTTGCACATGGTGCATTCCTCCCACCAGAGAGTGTTGTTAATTATTAGACAAATAGAGAATTGAAAATGAATAGTCTATTTAAAATTTTATTTGTTTTTTCTCTGACTCTAAATATAATATGTTTATTATAAACAAATCGGAAGGTACATTAAAATAAAGAAGTCTTAATTCCAGTGCTCAAAATCCATTGTATTATCATCTTGGCATATTTATTTCCAGGCTTTTATCAGCTTATGTATCTTTATATAATTGAGCTTAAACAGTACAACATATTTTTTTATCTTGAATTTCTTAACATTTTGTCACAGCACTTTTGCTTTTCATTAAAAGTTTTAGCCAGGTGTGGTGGCGCACGCTTGTAATCCCAGTACTCGGGAGGTTGAGACAGGAGGATCACAGGTTTGCAGCCAGATTCAGCAACTTTGTAAGGCCCTCCACAACTTAGTGAGACCCTGCTTCAAAATAGAAAATAAAATATGGCTGGGAGTGTAGCTCAGAGGTAGAATGTCCCTGGGTTCAATCCCCAATACCTCAAAAAAATGTTTTAAAATATAATTTAAACAACTACACATGATTTTCCTTTTTTTTTTTTTCAGTACTGGGGATTGAACCCAGGGGCATTCTACCTCCAAGCTATACCCCCGGCCCTATTTTTTATTTTTTATTTCTTTATTTTGAAACGGGGTCTCACTAAGTTGTAGAGGGCCTCACTAAGTAGCTGAGGTTGGCCACAAACCCAGATCCTCCAGTCTCAGCCTCCAAAGTACTGGGATTACAAGAGTGTGCCACCACGCCCGGCTTCCTTTTTATGTCTCAATCGTAGTTTACTGAATCATCCCTTAAATAGTGGACAATGCTTTTTTTTTATTGGTGCATTGTAATCATACATCTTTTTTTTTTTTTTTTTGCGGTACCGGGGATTGAACCCAGGGGTGTTCTACCTCCGAGCTACACCTCCAGCCCTATTTTTTATTCTTTATTTTGAAACAGGGTCTCACTAAGTTGTGGAGGGCCTGGCTAAGTAGCTAAGGCTGGCTGCGAACCCAGATCCTCCAGTCTCAGCCTACCAAGTACTGGGATTACAAGCGTGCGCCACCACGCCCGGTTGTAATTATACATCTTGATGGGTTTCAGGGTGGTAGAAGTATACATGCATGCATCAGTCAATTAGCCCTCCCCCATTCCCACTTCCATGCCCCCCTCCCTCCTTCTCATGCTCAGCATAGTAGTTAACTTTGATATATTTGTGTTATGTACATCCTGTGCATTAGGGGTTTCCCTGTTCTCCCTCCATCTTCCTCATTTAGGTCACCTTCTTTACTCATCTGAGGTTTTCTCCATCACCCACCTGTGTCCTCAGTGCTGGGATGCTCCGGGGAGGGGCCATGGCTCATCCGCCCGTGACCTCCATGCGGGGCTGCTCCTGGGTAGGGCTACATCATCTTTGTCTCCCTCTCACTGAGGGAGCAGTGCACGCGGCCCGCTTCTTGTAGCCATCTCCGTCGTAGGTGCGGGTCTGGTCCGACTTGAGCTTCATCATGGTCCGGAGTTGACTGGTTTTGATGATGGTCTGTAGTCACTGGCTTCACAGGGATCTGCTGCTTCTTTGCTGGAGGTCTCTGGGAGCCGTGGTGCCTGCGTGGCCTCCAAGATGGCGCCACAGCTGCCGCTCTCCACTCACCAGGTGAGATGTGTGGAGCTCTTTACAGTCCTCTGCTTTCTCTGCTGCCTCCTATTCTGCTGCATTTCAACTGTCATTGTTTTGTTGGTTTTGGCTGCTTTTCTTTCCTTGTCAAGAAGCAGTCTTCCCGCTGGCTGAGTTCTGAGTCTTGAAGTGCCTGAAGCACTCTGTCTCCCTCTATCCCGCCATCTTTAATCCTCTGGACAATGCTTTTGATGACATAAAATGCTGCAATAAATATTGTAATGAATAAATTTGTTTTCTATATTTGGACTATGTTCTTAGGATAGATTCATAGAAGGAAAACATGTATTAAAGGGTATGGACATTTATATGGTCATAGGGGCACCTTTAAATTAGTTGATAGTTTTAAACACATGCTTTAGGAATCATTCTACCTGCTTATTATTTTCCCAGTCAAAAGTACAAATTATGAGCCGGGCGTTGTAATCCTAGTACTTGGGAGGCTGAGACAGGAGGATCATAGGTTTGAGGACAGCCTCAGCAATTTAGTGAGGCTCTCAGCAACCTAGTGAGGCCCTGTTTCCAAATAAGAAATAAGATCGGTCTGGGGGTGTAGCATGGAGGTGTAATGACTCTGGGTTCGATTCCCAGTACCACACACACAAAAAGTACAAAGTATGAGTAACTGGGTGTTTAAAAAATACTTAATCTTTTTTTATATAGCAATCGAAAACATGAAAATCAAGTAACTCCTAAGCTGGGCATGGTGGTGCGCACTTGTAATCTCAGGCTGAGATGGGAGGATCACAGGTTCGTAGCCAGCCTAAGCAACTTAGTGAGACCGTGTTTCAAAATAAAGAATAAAATAGGGCTGGTGTGTAGCTCAGAGGTAGAATGTCCCTGGGTCCCATCCCAAGTAGCGCACGTACACACACACACACACACACACACACACACACACACAGTAATTCCTACATCATCAACACTCCCTCATTGGATGGGGCAATAATAACATGCCCAGTATTCCTACACTGCCTCATGTGGAGGTTCTTAACATTCAAGACAGAAACATCCGAACACATCTGGAATCTTTCAAGTCACAAAACTGCTTTAGCATATAGTTTTCCCCTGCAAATTTCCATATTTGCATTGGTGAAAGCACTTGCAGAAACAATTTCTTCGATCGTTCTTTTATCCTTTCATATTGAATAAATATGGCAGAATCAGTCACATAATAGTCTAGACACTGCCCAATTCAAAATTCCTCTCGCTTATTTATTCAAAACCGAATTTTTCTGACTAATAATGATCATCTTTTTTCCTGCTTTATTTTCTCTTCACCTTGTCCAACATCACTTGCAGCTGGCTTATTTGGAGAGGCCTGTTCAATGACGTAACAAAGTTTCTATTGCTCAGTGTGAGTTTTCACTGATAAGAAGGAAACCACAAAGCCTGAGCAAGATAGAGATTCTGAACAGTGTAAGAGATTGGGCATCAGCTTAAAGACTATCTCAGGTTCCATTCTCAACATTCACACATTTAAAATGACAAGCTGCTGGGCGTGGTGGCCCACGCCTGTAATCCCAACACTTGGGAGGCTGAGACCGGAGGATTGTAGGTTCATGGCCAGCCTCAGCAACTTAGTGAGCCCTCTGCAACTTAGTGAGACCCTGCTTCAAACCCAAAAATAAAATAGGGCTGGGGGGTGTAGCTCAGAGTTCAATTGCCCCCAGGTTCAATCCCTAGTATACTATAAAAAAATAAAATAAACTGACAAGCTACTGTATATGTCAAGGGCTTCCACGGATTGTGTGTGAATGCATAACCATGAACATTAAATCTACACATTTCAAGAATCCACAGTGATTTTTAAAGCACACTAATATACAGGACACTTATAATTATCTTTCTTGTGTGTGTAGAGGAGGAAGATAAAGCCAGTAAGTAAGTAATTGTCTTGGCCAAGGTCATTTTTTCCATAAGTGGGGCTGCAGGGATGAGTCTCAGATTCAGGAATAAAACACATTAGAAATAGAATCTTCATCATATACATGAGCAGATGGAATGGAGCTGAGTAAGACATTATTCCTGAGAATCAATGAGATGTAAATATAGGTGGAAACAAGAGTAGACAAGAGAATAGGAAATCAAATCATCCTACAGAACAATCCTCACAGAATAATGACTGCATACGAGATGACCTCAATTCACTCATGAAGGAAGAGAAAACAAACTGTGTTTTGCCATATGCTGGCTGAAGACGCGGAGGAAATAGAAAGCTGATTTGAGTGGAAGGCGCATTGCAGGAGCTGACAGCCCAATTTCTTTTCCCATCAATTTTCACCCCATCCCCCCCTCCACCCTACAAGGGACCTGTCAATGCAGACATCCCAAAATAGGTGTATCTCAGTTAAGAGTAGAATGATGTGCTGTACAACTGAGCAGAAAAGACAAAAGGGTTTCCATTAGAATCTAGTTTTTATCTCCCGGATAATTGTGTAATTGTAAATAGTAACCCAGACAGGAATAAAGATATTTATTATTTAGAATGCAATATACCTATTTGTCTGTTCAAATATGGGTATAATTAATTGTACAAACTTTTTTTCTGTTTTAAGTCAGGATTTATATTCAAATAAATATAAGTTTTTTTCTTTCTTTGTGGTACTGGGGATTGAATCCAGGGGCATTCTCCTTCTGAGCTAAACCCCTAGCTCTTTTTTATTTTTTAATTTTGAAACAGGACCTTGCTAAGGTACCGAGAGCCTCTCTAAGTTGCTGAGGCTGGCCTTGAACTTGTGATCCTCCTGTCTCAGCCTCCCAAGTACTGGGATTATAGGCATGCACCACCATGCCCAGCTTCAAATGCCTAATTTCTTAGTGATATAAGCAATAGTACAAACTCTATTTTGTTAAGCTTGATTGATCTTTATTGAGTCCAAAACTAATTGTGATACCAGAACTAAAAATATGAATTCAGTTTTTACTGATATAAACCATAATTCTTTTTTTTTTTTTGCAGTACCGGGGATTGAACGCAGGGGTGTTCTACCTCCGCACTACGCCCCCGGCCCTATTTTTTATACTTTATTTTGAAACCGGGTCTCATGAAGTTGCAGAGGGCCTCACTAAGGATATATATATATATATATATATATATATATATATATAGAGAGAGAGAGAGAGAGAGAGAGAGACAGGGAGAGAGAGAGAGCGAGAGAGCTGAGGCTGGCCACGAACCCTGATCCTCCGGTCTCTGCCTCCCAAAGTACTGGGATTACAAGCGTGCGCCACCATGCCCGGCTATAAACCATAATTCTTGATTGGAAGCCATCAGAATAGAAGCCCATGAACCGTCCATGTAAAAGCTAAGGGATCATAGGGTTGCGGCAGGAGTAAAAGGACTTCACAAGTTTAAGCTCAGATCTAATATGTGGGGTCTCAGAACCTCGCTTTCTGTATCTGCAAAAGGGGGATAGAATGGAATCTATTTTCCTACCTCCAGGAACGAGTAAAGTTAGGTAAGGTTCAGGGATAATAAAACACTATAGTGATGTAAGATATTATTGGTGTGGCTACAGTCATGGCTGACTTCAGAATAGCCCTTTCTCCATAGGTTACCTGTGAGGTAGGAACACATTTGGTTCACTTTGGCTGCTCAGAGAGTGTGTGCCAGGTTAGTTTCTGGCATGTGGGAAAAAGGTAGACTCTTTTCTCTGGAACCATTCCAAACCAAACCAAAGCAGGATCCTGTGTGTTTGTTTAGGTTAATTGTTCTATTTTTGTTGTTGTGAAGAGTAGGAGATGGCAAACTGGCATGAAACAGGTTCACTGCATGCTGGCTAGCCCACTGCATCTTAGGACACACTTTTACTGCTTGCAAGAGTCTGGTGAGATAGATGACTTACACACACAAGTTATATCAAGTGGGTTTACTACTTATAGATATGTGCCAAGGGATAGCAGAAGCCCAGGAGTCAGGATGAGCTGCTGTGGTCCCTCAAGGCTCAGGAAAGCTCCCCAGGGTAGACAGAGTTTCATCTGCACTTGCTGCTCTTGCACCACAGGTGAGGAGCCCTGGAAAGCAGTCCACCTTGGCTTTGAAACCCCGGGGTGATGGCGATTGCTGGGCCAAAGCACCGAAGCGTGTCCTGGTTCAAGCCTGGGCTGTTTTGTCCTGTTCCTCCCTTACCTCAGGATATAGCATTCCGGGTGCATCCTATATTCCTGGTGCATTCCTGAGAGCTACAAGTGAGAAAGGGGAATACTGCATCAGTACAAGAGAAATGGGAGAAATGTCCTGTAGTGAGTTAACAAATAAGAGGAAGGTGGTGTTGGTTAATGGGGTTTAGTCTCAACTTTCATTGTCTGTCTCAGCTCACCCGTATCTTTTCCTACTTATTTAGGTTTTTTTTTTTGTACTGGGGATTGAACCCAGGTGTATTCCACCTCCGAGCTACACCCCCAGCCCTTTTTTAAATTTTTGTTTTGAAACAGGGTCTTGCTAGGTTGCTGAGAGTCTCACTAATTATCTGAGGCTGGTCTCAAACGTATGATTCTCCTGTCCCAGCTTCCCAAGTACTGAGATTGCAGGTGTGCACTACCATGCCTGGCTCCTATTAATTAATTAATGCATTTATTTATTCATTAATATTTATGAACCACCTACTACATACTAATTCTGGCTTCCTGTTGGTCTTCCTCCTCTGAACACACCGCTGGCTGCATCAAGACGCCTGCTTAAGTTGTCCACTCCAGTGAGACTGGGAGTTTAAGGACGGGGGCCATACCTTGTACCTTTCGCCCTCTACAATGCTTAACAGAGGGCTGGAGAAACTCAAGGAATCACTAAATATTTATTGGTTTTTTGAAAGGTCACAACATTTTTATAGCTTGCTGATTTTTTTTTTTTTTTTTTTTTTTTTTTGCGGTACCGGGGATTGAACGCAGGGGCGTTCTACCTCCGCGCTACGCCCCCGGCCCTATTTTTTATACTTTATTTTGAAACCGGGTCTCACGAAGTTGCGGAGAGAGAGAGAGAGAGAGAGAGAGACAGCGAGAGAGCGAGAGAGCTGAGGCTGGCCACGAACCAGGATCCTCCGGTCTCCGCCTCCCAAAGTACTGGGATTACAAGCGTGCGCCACCACGCCCGGCCCACTTGCTGATTTTTAATAGGTGTTATGCTCCAGGTTGGGTTTCTTGGGGGCCGGTTGCTGGGGGTTGACTGTGGGGGTCTTGGAATGGAGAGAGGGAATAGGTTCAGGCAGGAGAGGATGGGCTGCAGTGCAGCTCAGTGGCGTCCTCTACCCACCCCATGGGGAGCTCTGGAGCTGGTGTCACCTTGCGGAGTTGAAACGAGGGAACCGGGCCTTTATCCAGATGCCGACCAGTCGTTGGAGGCAGGCTGCCTCTGGAGGGTGTGACCTTGAGCAAGGTGATAAGGATGTTTTGAAAGAGGGTGTCCTCTGAGGGCTCTCAGCCTTCCCAGCAAATGAGGGAATCAGTTCTTCAGTCCTGGAAGGGATCCCGGCAGCACATCACAGCCTCCATTCCCCGGGGTAATATTGGTGCAAGATGATGCCAGGAGCCTTATCCAAGGCGGAAAAAAGTGAATTGAAATACTGACATGTCATGTACCGCATATTATCTATTGAAAAGATCATTTTTAAGTTACCCAAAGCCATAGGTATCAAATAGAAATCCCCCCAGACATGTATTTCAGTGAAATATTTAAAAACACAAAATAAAAAGCCGGGTATGGTAGCGCATACCTGTAATCCCAGTACTTGGGAGGCTGAGACGGGAGGATGGCAGGTTCGAGACCAGCCTCAGCTACTTGTGAGGCCCTCTGCAACTTAGTGAAACCCTGTTTCAAAATAAAGAATAAGCCGGGCGTGGTGGCACACACTTGTAATCCCAGTACTTGGGAGGCGGAGACCGGAGGATCCGGGTTCGCGGCCAGCCTCAGCTCTCTTTCTCTCTCTCTCTCTCTCTACCTAGTGAGGCCCTCTGCAACTTCGTGAGACCCAGTTTCAAAATAAAGTATAAAAAATAGGGCCGGGGGTGTAGCTCAGAAGTAAAATGCCCCTGGCTTCAATCCCCGGTACCGCAAAAAAAAAAATTAAAAAAAAAACTAAAATAAAGAATAAAAAATTGGGCTGGGAGTGGAGCTCAGATGTAGAATGCTCCTGGGTTCAATCCCCAGTACCACAAAAAGAAAAAAACAAACAACAACAAAAAATAATAGCATCAAAGAAATTTGTGTTAGCATTAATGTAAATATATACTAATGTCAAGGTGATTTTGTTTCATGTTATTGAACTCAATTCAATTAGCTCAAAACAGGGAATTTTACCTGGGCATGGTGGCGCACGCTTGTAATCCCAGTACTTGGGAGGCTGAGACCCAAGGATCCGGGTTCACAGCCAGCCTCAGCTACTTAGTGAGGCCCTCAGCTACTTAGTGAGGCCCTCCGCAACTTAGTGAGACTTTGTGAGACTTTGTCTGCATCTCTCCTCGTATTGTCTTTATTCTCCCAGATTAGCTTATCCTGCACAGCTCAAAATTTGGCTAAAAGCAAAATTATGTCTTTCCAGGCTCATAGTTTTGTCTAGGATTAATTAATTCATCTTATTGTGGTACTGCATATTGAACCCAGGGGCATTCTACCTCTGAACTACGCCCCCAGCCCTTTTATTTTGATACAGGGTTTTACTAAGTTGCTGGGAGTCTCATGCTCCTGAGAGTCTCACTACTTGCTGAGCCTGTCTTTGAACCTGTAATCCTCCTATCTCAGCCTCACAAATTCTGGGATTACAGGTGTGGACCACCACTCTGAGCTCGACTAGGTTTTTTTTTTTTTTGCGATACTGGGGATTGAACCTCCAAGCTACACCCCCAGCCCTATTTTTTTGTTCCTTATTTGGAAACAGGGTCTCACTAAGTTGCAGAGGGCCTCACTAAGTAGCTGAGGCTGGCCGCGAACCTGCGATCCTCCAGTCTCAGCCTCCCAAGTACTGGGATTACAAGTGTGCGCCACCACGCCCGGCTTCAACTAGGTTTTAAAACAAATCTCTAACAAGTAATGTGTGCATGTATGTTTCTATCACTTTGAATCTTACTATGATTTATAATTATGATGCACCAATAACAGTATATAAAAATAAAACAAGATCTCTCTGTTGTCAAATTAAAACTCCCAAAGAAAGGTTTGTTATAGGGTCAGATGTTATCCATGGACCAATCATCTGTAGCCAGGTGAGTAAGGTATGATATTGCTTCAGCTAGGTCTGTCTGGGAGTCCCTAACCAATTACTGTGGCCAAGAAGCATGTAAGATTATGAGAATTCTCATGCATGAACACACATGTGAGTTTATGAAGATCCTTACACATGGATGCATATGACTGACCGCAAGAAGGGGCATTTTGTGGAAGGGTAGGCCAAGTGATGAGTGGACAGAGCAAAAGGCGTTCATCGCCATGTGTTAGATTTATTTCCCATGTTTGGATCTGGCAGGACTAGTTTTATATTCTTTTGGGCTTCTGCATATGGACCAGTGTATTCTAGCAAGGAAATAGAGCATACAGCTATCAGTAATTTGTTTGTAAATATTAGGTTCTGTTCATTTTACACTGAGATTAATCACCTGCCAACACATACACAATTTTCTTGATTCAGAGAAATTATTTATTAATCATATTAATAAGGGAATTTTTGAAAGGCTAGAACTGAAGACATAATGACCATATACTTCTTTTTTTTTTTTTTTGCAGTACCAGGGATTGAACGCAGGGGCGTTCTACCTCCGCGCTACACCCCCAGCCCTATTTTTTTATGCTTATTTTTTGAAACCGGGTCTCACGAAGTTGTGGAGGGCCTCACTAGGGAGAGAGAGAGAGA
>PVJS01030931.1:0-23769 GCA_004027185.1 Glis glis | reverse complement strand
CATTCCTTTCACATTTGAGAATCTTGATTCAGACTTTTTTCTAAAGCTCCTACTTCCATCTTTCCTGTGCGTGCTTTATGATGAATTGTAATGTCAAGAAAAACAAAAAGCCAGGCGTGGTGGTGCACCCTTGTAATCCCAGTACTTGGGAGGCTGAGACAGGAGGATCGCAGGTTCGTGACCAGCCTCAGCTACTTAGTGAGGCCCTCCACAACTTAGTGACACCCTGTTTCAAAATAAACAATAAAAAATAGAACTGGGGGTATAGCTCAGAGGTGAAATGCCCCTGGGTTCAATCCCCAGTACTGCAAAAAAAGAAGAAAATAAAAGAAAAACAAAAAGAATCCCATACTATGTAATAAACACAGAGGGGATAAGACTACCCTGTTTCATGTATTCTAAAAACATTTATTGGGTGATGGCCAAAGGACAGACATTCTCCTAGTCACCAAGGTCTTAAATATAGATAGAAAGTGGTCTTTGTCTTTGAGCATCTGATAGTCTCAAGGGAGAGGCAGGATTAGAAACAAACATTAGATCAATGTGTTAAGTGCTAAAATAGAAATATACTAAAAATTATGAGGGGAGCCTAATATTTAGTTGCTGAAGGAGAAGACAATTGATGAACTTGGTCTAGTGGGTTGAGCAAAGCCAGGAGGAATAGGAAAGAATACTTTAGGCAGAGGGGACAAACTGAGGCCTGGAGGAATGAAAGAGCCTTCATATGTTCTATTCACCTGGTGAAATCCATGAGCTGATGTGGAGAAATGAGGTAAGAACTGTATGTGCAGAAATTTAAAACAGCATTGTAACAGTGGCCATTTTAATAAGTGCAATAATTAAATAAATGTATGACTAAATTTCCAGGCACAGTTATAGACAAAATATGCAGTGAAAATTTTTTGGAAAAACTTAGTAAACTTTACTTACAATGAACCGGTGATGCTTTTGATTTACCAGACAGAATTCAAATGATTTGGAACCTATTCTTATATTATATAACATGACTTCCTCCGTTTACAAATTTTCGTCCCAGTGTCTCTGTAAGTGGATCTGGACTTTTTCAGAATGTTCTTATTTTTTTTAAAAGAAATATCACTATTTACATTTATTGCCCAGTACACAATCACCCACATGACCATTTTATGACATTTCAACTAGAAACAATAGCTGAGCAAAGGCCTCTGAGCTAAAGGAAACACCTAATGAAAAGAAAATGGGAATTTAAGTGAAAATTACATGGTAGTGAACTTCTTCCCTAAGTATAAATGTGCTGTAATTCGTTAAAGCTGAGGCCCTCTTTCTGAAGACCAAAGTTCCATATGCAATGTTACTACTCCCTGGGAGAAAATTAGAGTTCTTTTGGCAATAAAATCACCTCCTTAAAATTACTGCTAAGTTTTAGTTTATTGGGTGGTAGTCTTGTGGCTGGGATCTAAAAGAATTATTCTTTTTAAAACTATGACAAATAGTAGCTTGATGGATAATATAATTATGTTTACTAAAGCACATAACTTATTTTTCGTGAAACAAAAATGTAACATTCCTCAGAGTCATCTTGAGAGAAACTGGGAACCCATGTCTAGTGACTTCTGAGTTCAGAGAGGAGTTGGACCTTAAATCAGGTCTCTTGATCCCCAAATTATTCTAGCTCTGAAATACATACAGATGCAGAGATGAAAGAAACTGAAATGAAGAGGCACCTGTGCTCTGTCTACCTGGTGATTTTAGAACAACAAGTATTTGCTTTATCATTTCTCAAGTAACTTATCTACAGTTTGTCAAATTCCCAAGAAAATATTCACAATAGGAATTCATTTAGAAATCCTCCGGATTTGTTTTAAGCAGAGTGACAGCTATCTTTCGATTATAAGAAGTTATCTGCTTGGAGTGTGCTTCCTCTCTGGTTTCTCTGGATGAAGATATGGTGCAATTTCAACAGATGGATTAAGGACAGAAGTTCACATGACAAGAGCGAGCACCTAAAGGGGCCTGAATGTTGTTTTTAAGTGAGCCCCAGGCAGGCAAGTCATGCAACACAGCTTCCTTTTTATGTGAAAAACAAGATAAATACAGTCCCCTGCTAAGGGCATCTGTTGTTCAAATAGAGAGGAAAACCTGAAACCAAATTTGTTTCCTTGGGATATAGGTGTCTACCGCCAGCTCAGTTTTGACATCAGGATGTCAAGGCATGAATAAAGACTGGAGGATCTACAAGTTCTACAAGACATGCCACTTTCTTCCCCGATGAAAGGTATGAAACCAGCAATTCAGAATTTCAAAAGAAATTTTTTTTCAGATAAGAAATTTCTTTTTCAGGTAAAATTTTCCCTCTTTCCTTCCTTTTTCTGTATTTTTCTTCTTTCTTCCTTCTCTTCCTTTCCCCATTCTTATTTTTTCTATGTGCTGGAACAAAGTATCTCAAATTAATCCTATTTAATAAAAACATACCCCATAGATAGAAATGTCATAAAAAGAAGAGGAAGCCATTTTGCTCTCATATTTCTAGTAATTCTCAATGAGACAAGGCCTTTGCTTCTCACTTTTGTTCCTGTTGCTTAGAGCAGTCCGAGCCACATAACTGCACACAGGAACACTTTCTGATTGACTAACCGATTGCCCATAGTAACAATAACACTAACTGAAAGCAACAAATCCAAAGTGTGACCTGACGGGTTAGTTAACCTCGGGGAATAGAGGACTCTTCAAAGCAACGTGGGACTCATTTACTGAAAACCTGCTATGTTCCAAGTAAGGTGAATCAGATGTTGAACGTGAATGCTCTATTCAACACCAGCACTTCACTGAACACCAGCCTCAGAGCAAAACAAGAAACCAGCACGCTGTGAGAGAAAAGTTCTGCTTTCAGCATCATCTACAGGAACATTTTTTATTGGAAAGAAAACTATTTGAATAATTGCATTTTTTAAAAAAAGATCCTCCTGCCTTGATATTCTTTCTTTTCACAAATTTAATAAATGAAGATACAATAAGTAAGAAGTTAGGGGTTGGAGTAGGGCACTTTTGTTTTTTGCCTTGGTTTGCATTATGTAGAGTGACTTGAAGGAAACCGAAAGTTACTACAACTGTGATGTGGGATTTGTAATGAATGGCTCAACCTTATATTGCCCAGACACCAGGCGATTTAACTGGTACTGCCAGTGAGATGATGTAGTATTTCCTGTAGTGTTTTAACTGTTCAATAAGCATGTAGACACTGCGGTGAAGCACAGGTAAAAAGTTCACAGCTGGAGGGGCACACCGGAAGCGCTTTGCAAAGCTATAGGCTTACACAGGCCTCCGGCTGGAAATAACCCGGGGAGAATGGAGGAGGGTGTAACACATGGTAATAATTTGAAATTTACAGAACATGGAATTTAGGGCTGCAATAGGGTGGCAGAGCTTTCTCTCAGAGGGATTCTGACATATGGAGTGATGGAAGGAAGGGAAATGTAGAATCCAGTTAACATAAATTGGGAGTACTTTAAGAGTATGCCAGCTAATTTTACTGCTTAAGAGTATCCAGGAGGGCCAGCGCCCTTCTCCACCGCCAGTTCTCTTCATCTCCGTAGCGTCCATTTTAAAGATCTGTCTTGAATGCCACATCAACCTAGATGGGTTTGTTGCCCTTTTATAAATCTTTCCTAGAATTTTGTACCTAAGAGAATTTTTCTTCCCGGGCCTTCTTTAACTGTGTACTTATCTATACTTGATGACCCTTTTCCTGCTCTTCGATTTTCCCTACCATGACATTATAACTGTATGATGACAAAGAGAATGTTTTACTCATCTCTACTGCATTGAAGCCAAATATGACTATATCACCCCCACACACAAAAGCCTTTCAGTGTTTCCCATTGACGCTAGTGAAACCCAAACACCCTCTTCAGCACTGCTTCTACTGACACAAAGTCCTTTACAATCGGGTCCCACCTCTGTCCACCTCCCTGGGTGTCCCTGATTTCCTTTCCTAGCACATGCCTGCTCTCCCACTTCTCGGCCGTTCCTGTGCTGTTCCCTGGCCTGGGGCGTGTTGTCTACCCATCTCTATGTCCCCATCTGTCTTTTATTGGCTCTCCCCTCAGGGCTTATAATCTTGGGGCTCCTTCCTTGACCTCTGGACCAAGTTATGCATCCTCATACTTTCTTAGGCTTCCCATCTCATAACTCATTCTTTATTTTTATTTGTTTAGTGTTTGTTTTGTCAGCTAGATTGAGAGTTCTGGGAAATCAGGGGCTATTTTTGCTCTTTTTTTATCACTGTACTTACAGTGCCTAAGGCATGAGGCTTGGATGTATGGTTAAAGGAGAACTCAATAAGTTTTATTTTTGAGTAAGTAAATAAATAATAGCTGGGCATGGTGACGCACTCCTGTAATCCTAGTACTTGGGAGGCTGAGACAGGAAGGTCACAGGTTCCGGGCCAGTTTTAGAAACTTAGCAAGACCCTCAGTAACTTAGTGAAACCCTGTTTCAAAATAAAAAATGAAATAGGGATGGGGTGTAGCTTGAAGGTAGAATGCCCCTGGGTTCAACACCTGGTCCCCCCCCCAAAAAGTGAATGAATAGTTACTATAATAATAACTACCATGGGCTGGGTTCTTACTAAAGCATATGCTAAATACTTTACATACATTATGCTACTAAATCATTACAGTGATGATTATTACCATTATTACCTGCATTATCACTCATATATATAGATAAGGAAATCAACTCTTAGGTTGTCAATTGCCCAGGTTACCTACTCGAAGTGCCTGAATTCTGGCCCAACACTACTCACTCCAAAGCCTATGGCTTCTTATGAAGCCACATTGTTTCTTAAATACTTATTCAACAAATGCTCAGTGAAATAAGTTAAAACTTGTAAATATACTAGTTTCTCCCAGTTTGTCAACATTTCAGTTATTGTATTTGATTTGAATTCATGTGATTAGAATAACTCCTAATTCCAATAAATGTCTCTAAACTCTACACCCAAATCTAGTCCCAATTTTTCCTCTTTTTTTTTTTTTTGTCTCTTGATACAATATCTGCTGGACTAGAGTTCAACCAAGGGTCTGGGTTCTGCTCAGATGCTGCCTGTGTGCTTAGGAGCGAGATGAGTTCATGTCTGTATAAGAAGCCAAGGGTGGCCAGGCTATCTTTTCCTAAAGGTTCCAGGGCTCATGACTGACCAGTTTTGAAATGTTGTTGTACAGCACCTTCTAACTCTATTTTCCTAAGGATACAGAATTTGATGTTGTACTAGATTACTACCAAGGGTCCTAAGAATAGCAGTATTTATTCCATTATAGAAAATACAAAATTAGGTCACAGTGTAGCAGCTCAATATAAGAAATCTCTAATCAGGAAGGCAATTCAGAAATGGACCACCATGTTTCTCGATAGATCATTTATGTTGGGGGACAGATGGATGGGAACATAAACTGGGTAACCATTGATCAAATCTACACTAGAAAATGATTTGTACAATGGTCAAGTCTACTCTAGAAAATGTTGGTTAGACAAGAGAACTGCTAACATGTGTTCAGATTCCATGGGAGGGAACATTCGATGAAATGTTTATGTAAATTATTCTGATGGCTTGTCTGAATGCTGCAAAATAGTTGCATATAATATACAGAAAGAGTCCAAACTTTGGATTCAAGATTTGTTTCAGTAAAGTCCTTTCTCTGCCCTGACAGCCACGTACCATGTACTAAGTTCAGTTTCCTTTTTTGTATATAATTTAAAAAATCACCATTATATTTATGAAAAGCAATCTATTCAGATTGTGCAATGTCCTTACTATAAGATATTTTGCAATTTAATTAACCTCCATGCACCTCTGTGTGTTGTAAAATGTAGAAGATAATAGTAACTTCCTCAAAAACTTGTGAGGATTAAATGAATTAACAATATAAAGTGCTTGGAAAAGTGCCCAGCACAGAATAAATCTCCACTTGGTATTAATTATTATTGTTATTATAATCTTAGAAAAAACTGATTTTTTTCATTTTTCATCCAGGAGTTTCATATTTTATACACTTGATAACTATATCATTTTGCTTGAATTCTTAGTGTAGAATAAAAGTTGAAAGTTTAGAAATGTTTAGAATTCATGCCTTAAACCAAGAAGCCAACATCTCAACAAGGGACTGTATTCTTAAGAAACTAGAAGGAATGTTTTGTGTCAAAGTGGACAGGAAATAGCTTATTTCTACAACCTAAAGTATCTGATTTTTTTTAATGATTGGAAAATGTTCCAAATACATGCCTGACAGATTTAAAAATGCTTAATCACATTTAAAAAAATGCTCTACAAAAATTGCCCTGGTTTTTATCAAATATTTATTCCAAAGCCAAGATAAAAAAAAAAGAGAGATACTCTTGTAATGCACCCCAGATAGCAATTGATATTAGTTCTCATGGCATAGCAGGGGAAAGCATGTGGGATTTTTTTTTGTACTCTTCTGTTCCAGGCCTTACATACAGTCCCCTGTGTTTTTCTGTCTCTTTTACACCCTCCACACACTGATGCATGCACACATATAGGAAAGAAGAGCAAAGAACCTTAGCTCAGCTGTTTGCTTCACAAAGCTCTTTGGATGACAACATAGAGACCAGCTAGAAGAATCATGATTCATCCCATAACTCTCTCCAACATCCATAAAGGGTGATCCAGGTCTTGTCTGATTCTGGGGAGTTGCCATTGACTGTGAACTTTTTATGTGCCAGAAACTGTGGTAACTGCTTAACATAAAAGATGTCACTTAATCCTTATAATAATCATGTGTGGCAGGTATTGTTCTCATTTTACAGGTGATGAAACATGGGAAATTGGGTTACTTTGATGACAGTCACACAGCTAGGGACTGACACAGCCAGGATTGAACCATAGTCTCTTTTACTGCAAAGCTGAGGTTGTTGGTCACCGTTTGGTGCTGCCTTGTACTAGCAGGTGCCCAGGGCAGAGCCAGCTATCTACTGTTGGGTTTGGCACATGCACAATCCAGAAATTGGTTAGGTTGGCCCCCGACTCACCCAGACTCCTACTTCTACCCCAGCTCCTTCCAAAGAAAGATTGGAAAACTCAAAGAAAAGTGTCAATGGCTAGTAATCACCTAGTTACCCATCTCACAGAGCTGGAGCTCAACAAACAGCAAAACCAATGGTTCTTCTTCAGAATCTCACCCACAGGGAACAGGGAGGACATCTTGCCTTACTTATGCCAAGGACTGGCTCTTCCTCACACTGCCCAAACCTTCCTGTTAGGACATCAGTGCTGCACGAGCCTCTCACTGACAGTGACAAGTGTGTAACTAGTGTCATTGTATGCTGAATGATTCACTGGGGCTGGCACACACTGCCATTCTGAGGGCACAAGGCACAGCTCATCTTTTTCAAAGGAAGGACAGTGGATCCTGAAGGGGGACAGGATTACCATCTTCATCCTCAGAAGGTCTCTGCCCACTCCTTGAAGTCACCAATAACCTCAGCTACACTGTGACTCAAGGTATGTGGAGGAAGGGAAACAGGAGGAGAATACAAATTTATAGATAATCAAGATGCATTTTATTTATCCTTGAGCTAGCTGTGTCTTTAGACACAGTAAATGGTCTTTATGATGATGGATCTAATGATGTTTTCTTGGATAAGAGTTGACCTAAAGTGAGACCAGATTGCACTGAATCACTGGGGCCAGACCCCCAGAAATGGCTTATATTAGATAAGGAGTAGGATGAAAAGTCTTTTATTTGTTCAGCAAATATTGATTAAGCATTTATTATGTGCCAACCACTGTTTGAGGTGCTGGGAATACAGCAGTGAATGAAATTAAAAGGTCCCTGCTTTCATGGTGTTTAGATTCTAGCAAGGGCAGACAGACATGAACAGAAGCACAAGTAAACTAAATGATATGCCCACAGGTGGAAAGAGCTATGGAGAAAAACTAACCCAGATAAAAGAGATAAAGAGACAGAGGGAACTGGAATTGTAAAGGCTCTGAACTGGGAATGTACTCGATGCATTCTGGGGAGGCAAGTGAGGCTGGAGGATGGAGAAACAGGAAGCTCAGTGGAAGCTGTGGCAGGAAGGGTAGTTAGTATATATGGATGCGCACGCTTACGTGTTAACTTGTAAGCAGAGCTCATAGGGCCTTGTTATGGTTTGGATTTAAAATGTCTCCTAGAGCCTATGTGTTAGATAAGGCAACCCTATTCAGAGGTGGGACTTGGTTGCTGTGGAAAGGTCCCTGGGGCATGGCTGTGACAGCGGCTGCTGCACCTTCCTGCTCCTCTCTCTCCTGCTGCTGTGAGCTGACACAGTCTCTCACCCTTTCTCTCTGCTTCCCACTTTAATTCTCTGAGGACCTGCAGCCCTGGCTCCTGCCTGGAAGCAGTCTAATACGGATGAAAATCTCCAGAACTGCCAGGAAATAAACTTCTTTTACCTCTAAGTTTTATGTGTCAGGTGTTGGAGTCACAGTGGTGAAAATGCTGACTAAAACAGGCCTTGTGATAATTTTGGCTAATACCTGGTAAAGGATTCTGAAGAGGCCAAAGACAGGACAGGGCACATGGCCATTCTTCCCAGAGTTCCTGTGGCATCCCCAAAACATCTAACTTGTCTTCCCAAACAGGCACACTAGCCTTGACCTTCAGAACTCTTTCTTCTGCTAGTCAGCTTCCATTTGCATACATTTTTCTCAAGCCATAGCATCTCCAGAATCAATGCTCATCTGTCCAGTATAGCCTGTCACTATTTTAAAAACAACTCTTCAAGACACGGACTGCCTTTCAAAAATTCCTTCTTCCACACAACAGAGCATGCATTTAGAGAAGTAACAAGGGGGCATTTTTATTGAAGCAAATGTGTTTCTTGCAGCCAACATCACAGCCCTATAACAGTAATGTTTCTATTTCAGAAAGTAAGTCTATTATGTCACAAAACCCTTTAAAATACGAAGTTATCACATGATCCCTTTACTCTATGCTGGATAAGTAAGGATTCAATAAATGAAACACTTCAGGAAATTATATCCCATTTGGGTTTTTAAAAATCCTTTAAAATCTCTTATAGGTAAATAAGATTTAGAATATCAAAATTGCTTCAAATATTTGTTATGAGAATCCAAGAAAGACAGAAAATGATTATTTATGGGGGTCTACTGAGTTCTTTGAATACATTTCATGTTAATATGGATGTTGGATTGAGAATGCATATTTACTACTCCTCTCTTGTTTTAGTTTTCATTTCAAATCCATATTACTTATACATTCCCAAAGAACAACTTCAAATACCATATTTTGCAAGCTTGTGGTTTCAAGTTGCTGATTTAAAGGTCTTCTTGACCTCTGTACAGAATTTTAACATTTTTTCCTGCTTTGTTGGCCTGAGGGTGATGACGGAATCAAACATGCTTATAAATAGGACCAAATAAATGGAAAATTCTCTCCTAGGAAAGAGGCAGTTTTATGAAGAAAATACCTGCCAAAGTTAGTTAAAAAAAAAACACCTCTCACCTACTGACATTTCTGGTTCGTCAAGTTTTCTTCTTAATATAGTTAAATATAATTAAGTAGTAACAAAAGTGTTACTACTTAATTATCTGAGTATCCTGAGTCATAATAATAATGAATAATAATGCATGTATCATTTCACTTAGGAAATGTTTTATTCTCAATTACATTGGCTGTTTTTACCAGAATCCTTACTCAGCTATAGGAAAGAAGATAATTTTCCCCCTGATGATTTTTTCTACTATAATAACTGATGTGAGTTGATTTTCTTTGACATTACATAAGTCTCAGGTTTCAAAGATGGAGGCAAAGAAAATCTGTGAACTTCCCCTCCCCTGGTACTTCCCCTAGAAGTAATTCTCAACTCTCATACACTGTAGAATTTCCTGGAGAAGCTTTAAAAATCAGAGAGAAGGTAAGATTCCCCAGTCCCAGTTAGAAGAGATGCCGATTTAGTTGGTTCTATGTGGGTCTGGGCATTTTTAAAAATTATGTATATTAGCTTGAGAGCTATAGATAAAAAAGGAGGAATAAGTCTCCTCCCTCCCTCCCTTCCTTCCTTCCTTAATCCTTTCCTTTCTTTTTTCTACTCTTTCTTTCCTAAAGTGATTATCTACTTGAAGTATTTCAATTTTTTAATTAAAATGAGTGAAGAAAAATTACAGATAAATAATACTATAGCTTTAGGGAATACAAATACACTGTAAATTAGGAAAAAATCATATTGCTTAGATGAATGGTTTAAACTCATTTTGCGATTGCAGGATACACACAGCTGAGTTCAGTGCAAACAACAGATACATTTCATTTTAACCTCAGGGGTACTGATTACGATGGTTTTTGACTTTTCTCTGTTGTTTACCTCCATCTTTACTGATTAATTTGCTGTTACTTCAACATCTCTTGTGTAGCTGAGAATCAAATACACATGCCAGGTGGAAATAGGTAACCCATACATCTAGGCATTTACAGGAAGATCAGGGGACCTCCTGGCTGAAGATGGTGGGTAGAAGTTTGGACAGTATCCCTAAGTAATGTTCAGCTATTCAGACATATATGCAGAATAGGAAGGAGTCAGGTGGAAACGAAGTTGTCAGGAGGGACTGGAGCTTCCTAAGGAAAAAATTCTTTACTGGGTCTGGGGGTGTAGCTCAGTGGTAGAGAACTTACCTGGCATGCACAAGGCTATGGGTTTGATCCCCAGCACTGGAAAAAAAAAACCTTCACGAAGAATTTTAGGGTCTGGTGTAAACAGGGTGACTCAGCAATAAGACCAGTGGGTCAGAGGGGAATGGTTTTAACAGTGTGGCAACTTGTGTCCTGAACTAGCTACTCTGCTTGTATGTATGACCCAGACCAGAGCTGAGTGGGGAGAAAGATATCACACTTAAGTTGGAATTACTTAGGGATCCAGAGCCGGTAGAGATGTGTGGCTCCAGCCAGTACTGGCCAGTGGAGTCCTCAGCGTGGCCTGGAGTGGCAGCTAGTGTTGAGAAGTTGCTCCTGCTTCTTCAGGAGAACATTTCAAACTCTTATTTTGGGTGCCCAAATACGTAGGGCGAAGACGAGGGCTGAGAGCAACTATGCACAGGATTGGAATTCTTGAGGGAGAAGGTGGGGTGATGTTAGGCGACCTCATTTGTACTGATGGGCTGAAAGGATATAGACATTGAAATTTTATGCCACCCTTTTAATTCTCCAGTCACCAAATCTCATCTCCTCCATCAGTATTCCTCCAAAGGCTCTGTTTTCTTTTTGTTCTTTAGTCTCTCCTGCATATGCCTAATATACAGAGATATATTAAAAGAAGTCAACATGACATATTGCCACAGGCCAATTTGAAGATTGGCTGTCCTCATGGACAGTCCATCTTCCTCGTCACAGCCATAGAAAAATCACCCCTTAAGGCAGCTTTCTCCAATTGCATGAGCAGACTGTTAGGGAGGAGGCCTCGCTTCATTTATCTTGTCTGTTGGGCCAAATATACCACAAATCCTCAACATGTATACTGCATTAAACAATAAAGAAAATCAAGTTAGGGGTAGTGTAAGATTTTGTGGGACATAAATATTCAACCTTGAATTAATTAAAAAACCAAAATTTTAATTAGCTGCAGAATTCCTCTGATTCTTCACTGTTTTTTACCATTTCCAATTTTCAGTGTTCTTGTCCAGCCTACTCACTGAGGAAAGTTTTTGCTAGAAGGTTAGGGCCACATTTCTGAGAAGTTAAAATTTTTCCAGGCCAGGTGTGGTGGCTAATGCCTGTAATCCCAGCTACTCGGGAAGCTGAGGCAGGAGGATCACAAGTTTAAGACTAGCCTGAGCAACTTAGCAAGACCCTGTCTCCAAATAAAAAATAAAAAGGACTGAGGATGTAGCTCAGTGGTAGAGTGCTTGTTTAGCATATATGCGCAAGACCCTGGGTTTGAATCCCAATCCTGAAAAAACCAAACCGAACCAAACCTCAGGGTATGTCTTGCCGCATATAGAACAATGGAGCATTGCATGCTTCTTACAAGTCTTATCTGTAGAGTTGCTGATACTCAAATTCTCCAGATTCACTGTGAATTCAAGTGTATCCAGCATTAATTTAGAACCAGGAGACCAGTTCTAACTGGGGTAGTTACAAATGAATGAACTTATGGAAGTCACTGGATTTCCCTCAGACATGTAAAAGGGAGTAATGATTTTACCAGAAACATCTTTAGGATTCATACCCTCTCTGAAATTCTCAGCCTAAACCGAAGCATGTGCGTTGTTTCAGTAAGTTAAGCTCGTTTCGCCTCAAGGCCAGGGGTGTACATAGCAAGGAAGAGAAGGAAGGAGACTAAGTCTCCTCAACTTGAAAGAGGTGGCTCTCAAGGAGAGGAATATTTTAGAAAAGACCTGCCTCATTGTAAAAACAGATTTACTACAAAATGAGGCCTGGACGGGACCAGAGATCAGATCTTGTGCCAAAGTGACTGTGTGTTTAAAGCAGCGGTGCCAACGCCGGCCTTTTACCCGGCACTGCCAAAGGAAACAATAAGGCAAATCCACACGTCTCCCCACATGATAAACTCCATTTGTCACCCTCTCACATGTGTCTCCAAGACTAAACTTGTCTCTTGGTGGCTCCATTTCAGTTAAGTACTTTTAGACCTCAGTCCAAACCCCTTCTCTTAGGATTTGGCTCAAAATATTGATAACCATAAATTTCCATATTTATATTTCCAATCTGTGAGGATTTAAAAAAACTATTATAGAAACCAAGTACAATCTTAGGGAACAGACTGTGTGTTTGATTTACACAATGAAACTTGGACTGCAGCATTAATACTGTAACAATACTGAATAACTTAACTTCTACTACATTCTGTGTGCTGTAAATCTTTTCTTTTACTTTGGTGTTTGGGGCAAAATCATCAATTTAGCCTTGCAGAAAGGCTTTTGTTTTGCTTTTATATTCTCTTGTCCCTTTGACATCTCCTCCATTTGTTTTTATTTGATTTCCTGGTTGCTAGAGTCACATGTAATTAAAGGAGTCACCCCAGTTGAAAACAATGGCAATTTTAATGGTGTGAAGTAGATATACTGTCTCAGGCAGAAGTAAGTAGTGTGATGTTGTCATTGCCTTCTGCATTCTAGCTAGCTGGGTGCTGTAAAACATGAACACCTCCACCACAACAAAGCGCAAGGCGACATATCTCTGGCTGTCTATTTATTTATCTCCTTGCTTATCTGGTAAGTTCCACTATTAAGCTTAGAACAATACAGGTAGAAGGAGCCATGTGGGTCAAGTCTAATGGTTTTCTTGAACATGTTTCCATCTCTGAGGATGTTTTCATTTGCTATTGGAACTGTGGAAAACAAGGTTCATGTTGTCAGTTTATAAAATAGTTACGTTTAATCACTTTCAAGGACCATTGCTTAACTCTGTGGTTATGTTCTCATTTTTTTTTTTGTGCAGTACTGGGGATTGAACCCAGGGGCATTCTACCTCCAAGCTACATCCCCAGCCCTATTTTTTTATTCTTTATTTTGAAACAGGGTCTCACTAAGTTGTGGAGGGCCTCACTAAGTAGCTGACGCTGGCTGTGAACCCTGATCCGCCGGTTTCAGCCTCCCAAGTACTGGGATTACAAGTGTGTGCCACCACGCCCAGTTTATGTTCTCAATTTTTAAGGCTAAAATGTGTTTTCTCTCATGAAATGATGATAATGAGTAGGCAGTAGTTGTTGTTTTGATTTTTAATGTATTCACATAGAAAAATGAAAAATATAGCAAATCCGTGTCAGCTCTCCTATTATAAAATATTAATTAAAAAGTATGGGAAACACCAGATTTAATCATCTGTTACACTGTATATTTAGGGAAACTGAGGCAGGGTGGTAAACTGCTTATATAAAGTCCCATCTTGTCAATGGCACTAAAGCCATATGGCCCGAGGTAAGCTCAGATACTCAAAACATAGTAGTGTATGAAGAACAGCACATACTGTGCAATAAAATTCAAAGAGTTAACCAGAAAGTATTGTATACTGTTTTTTCTTTTTTTTTTTAATGTTTTTTTTTTTTTGCAGTACCGGGATTGAATGCAGGGGCGTTCTACCTCCGCACTACACCCCCGGCCCTATTTTTTATACTTTATTTTGAAACCAAGTCACACGAAGTTACGGAGGGCCTCACTAGGTAGAGAGAGACAGGGAGAGAGAGAGAGAGAGAGAGAGAGAGAGAGCTGAGGCTGGCTGCGAACCGGATCCTCCGGTCTCCGCCTCTCAAAGTACTGGGATTACAAGCGTGCACCACCACGCCCGGCTCTGTATACTGCTTTTTCTTAATAAAATTCTTATTCGAGCCAGATGCAGTGGCACGGGCCTGCAATCCCAGAGACTCAGCAGGCTGAGGCAGGAGGATCGAAAGTTCAGGGCCAGACTTGGCCAAAATAAAAAGGGATGGAGGGGTAGCTCAGTGATAGCATGCCCCTAGGTTCAATCCTCAGTATCAAAAAACAAAACAAAAACCTCTTACTTGCAATCTTTTTGGTCTATGAGAGTTCCAGTTGACACTTGCAAATTGTAGTTTCTCAAAAATCAAGGAAAATCATATCAAAAGAGTCACCTGTTCAAAAGACTCTGCCCTTGAAGAAGTCAGTGTGGAAGAAAGATTTGTGGTCTGTCCACTTCTTGGACACTTCTTAGGGACAAACCACGAATGGTGGCTTTGGGGCCCCTTTAAGTCATTCCCCTTTGCAACAGAATTTGGGTTCTATGTTTGTCTACATCAAGCATGGAAAGGCCCATTGTATGTTGTGAGGCGAATGTCAGGAGTATGGACAAATGCCTTGATAGGAGAAAGATTTCAAATTGCAGTTGACACTGGAATAAAAGATTCCTGTGTCTGATATTTCAAGCTATCTTTCTAAATGGCTGTCTCTGAGTCAGCAAACCCTCAGGGAAGAGCGTTCACTTCCTTTCTGCTGCCTGTTATCCCAAGCACACCAAGAGTGCTCAATAAATAATACTATAAGGAGGACAGAGGCCAAGGAGTGGGTGTAGCATATTGTGCTTTTAGTTGTTCCTCTGGGGGAAAAATGAATTAAATGGCAGAGTGGCAAAAAGAGTAGGCAACAACAACAACATAACCGGGAACTCGAGCATGACTCCAAATTTACTCTTTAATACAAAGTCAATAATGTATTAGCTTTCAATTCTGAAGTTTAGAGATTTGATGTTTGTTACCACATGGCTAATAGATAGCCATGTCTTCCTCAGAGAAGACATTGATAATATCTTCTGTTTTCCTCCTGATACAATATTCTCCTGGGTGAAAAGACTGCCTATTAGTATTGATCTTGTGCTACCCAGGGAGCAAACTTGAACAGTAAGGGAATAGGATTCTGTTGACTATTTCTTATTAGTAAAATTAATGAATCAGAGAAGCAGCTAATGCAGTTTTCTGTCTTATCATGAAGGTGCTCAAAAGCCAACCTTTCCTTTGTTCTCCTTTAAAGAAGTTGTACTTGCAGGCATTACAAAGCTTGGAAAATTGTATGATGACTTACTATCTGTCTGTCTCCCTCTCAGACAGGGCAGGGATTCTGTCTTCTTCATTTTCGAATCCTCCAGGTACTAACACAGCCCTCAATACTTCATTAATTATTGATCATATATCTAAGTGCCTACAAAGTGCTAGTGAGTGGGCCGGGTGCTGGGGACTGCAGGGTAAAGCCTGTCTGGTGAGGAAGATGGATCATTCTGGAAGCTATAAGATCCTGTGTGAGAAGAGCTGAGCGAGCGGAAGTCGGGTGGGTGTGGATCTGTCTGACTGGCTTCCTGAAGGAAGTGATGTCTAAGGGGAAACCTGACTGATGAACAGGAGTTTCCCCAAGTTCTCTTTTTCTTTGTCTTTTCGGGTTACTGGAAAAGCTAGTGGGGTTTGTGGCTGGGGACATATTGTTTGATGTGTCATCTGCTACAGGGTTGACGTGAAATGTGTCTATTCTTACTGCTTGGTGTTCAGATAGCACCTTCATGTTGATCGTATGCTAATTTGCCGGAGCTAGCTGACCTTGCTGAGCAGCATTCTCACACTTCCTTAAACTCGAATATTGAAGCAAACCTTGGTTGGCTGTACTTTGTGGGTGCCATGTCTCTACATTTAGAATCAATTTGATTATACACTCTCCTCCTTCCTACCTCAGGGCAATGCCTAGAGGAAGAAACTTATTTTTTTTTCTTTGTGGTACTGGAGATTAAACCCAGGGGCATTCTACCTTCAAGCTACATCCCTATTTTATTATTTTCTTTTGAAACAGGGTCTTGTGAAGTTGCCAAGGGCTTCATTAAGTTCTGAGGCTGTCATGGAACCTGTGATCCTCCTGTCTCAGTCTCCCAAGTACTGGGATTACAGGCATGCACCACCACGCCCGGCTAGAAACTCTTCATTTTAAAAGAATTACAACTGAAGGTTACTCTATCTGACCCTATCGCTGAGAACTGTTCCATTGGTTCCGTGTATATCATCACACGGGCCGCTTCCTTTTCATGGTGCTCACACGCACACACATGCACACACAGACTGGAGCACAGCCCGCTAGAGCCGCCTGCTTAACTTCTCACAGCAACTTCCTCCACTTGAGATGGGCCTCGGTCCCTCAGGGAAGCCTCGGCATCTGGATTTGGCAGGGAATCCCATTCCCATGGAAGTCGGGGCTGCCCTCACACCCTGAGATACAGCCTGGTGAGGTTCTCACACATCTGCCTTGGCTTTCCCTGGAGAATGTGTGCACTCAAGGTGGACCGAGGCAGGGTCTCCGCCATTCCCCAGCTCATGCAGACCCTGAGTGTGAGTATGTTTCTTAGCAGTTAGAAACCTCTTCCCTTTGAGTATAAGCAAAGAGATCTATGTGAATGTCCACCAGCCATGGCTCACCCCTCCTGCAGCTCTGCAGAAATGACTGTTGGCAGCACTTCGCATATCAAAACTGTCCAAGTGGGGCTTGACCTCTGGACCTTGGAATCCAGGCTGAATTCATATCCGTGTAGATTTGACCCCATTTTAAGCATTCAGAAAAAAGTAGAAGCATTTTACAACAGCAAAGTTGGGCCCTCCCATCACCCCCCAATTGAATGGAACATTAAAAAGAAAAAAAAAATAAATGGAGAAATTTGTGGGAATGGCTGACCTAATCCGCATTTGCAAACAGAAACGGGCAAGTTGTCAGAGCTAAAATTGCCTTATAAAGTATCTTTACACAGCAGAAGAGTTGACCAGAAATGCATTTTTTGGCTTCAATTTCCTTTCATTTCTCCCTTGAGATCTTTGTTTCCTACTTTTTACTCCTTCTTTCTGACCCTCCATCTTCCCTTCTGGCTTTAGGCAAGTAGTCAATTTCAATTTCATCATACATGTGGGGCAAAACATTATTTTAGGAGTCATCTTGGCTGTGAGGCCAATGCTGCTTTTGTAGAAGCAGAGAGTTTCATGGACTGTATTCACATATTCAGAACAGCCTCAGCCACTGAGTCCTGCCTCCCAGGGCTGGTGTGGAGCTCAGAGAACAGCCTGGTGAGGCTGCTGTGCCCCACTGCCTTGGTGGTATGTCCTTTACTGACTAGTGCTTTCTTGATAGACTATCAAAATAGAACTAACAGATGGCTCAATTTGAGGGGGTACTGGGGATTGAGCCCAGCTCTGAGCTATAGCCCTTTTTATTTTTTATTTTTTTGTTTTGACAACAGATCCTTCTAGGTTGCCGAGTGTCTTGGTATGTTGCTGAGGCTGGTCTCCAACCTGGATCCTCCTGTCTCAGTCTCTCAAGTACTGGGATTAAGGCATGAGCCACTATGCCTGGCTAAAATTCCCTTATTTTGATAAGTGAAATAAGCAATATTCAGTCCCCAACACTGGTGTGGACAGGCAGTGACCAGCATTCAGGTAATGCCCTGGCTATGAATGCCCACTGACAAAGAACCACTAGCAGTGGAGAGCTCCGTCCCCCTTAGTTGGCATTATTCTGCTCATCTCCTTTTGCCTTTTCCTTGGGTCTGTAGGATTGTTCCCTTTTCCATGAAGGTGCAGCTGAAAATGATGGTCTCCCCACTCAGAACCTGGAGCCAGGTTGGTGTGGACGCCCCTTTCTATGGTTTCCATAGCAAAGTGCTCTGTGCACATCTGAGACTCACATTTGTCTCTTGTTCTGTAATTCTCCATTTCACTAAATAGACGGTATTCCTGAATCTACCATGTACATTGAACAAGTCTTAAAAATAATGTAATGTTCTTGAAATCATGATTAGTACTCTAGTAGCTCAACATCCATATGAGTTAAATAGACTTCATTGAGGCTAGCCTGGATGTTATGGTTTGCGGATGGAATGTCCCCCAAAAGGCTCATGCGTTGAAAGCACATCCCCAGTGCAACCATATTCAGAGATGAAATAATTGAATCCAGGCTCTGATCTCACCAGTGGATAAATCCACTGAAGGATGGATAATTTGAATGGATATACTGGGTGGTAACTTAGGCAGGTGAGGCATGGCTGAAGGAGATAGGTCAACTGGGGCTGTGGCCTTGGATACTATACTGGTCCCAAGTCACTTCCTGTCTCTCTCTCTCTCTCTCTCTGCTTCTGGCCATATGAGAGTGGTGTCACTCCACCACACACCTGCCACCATGATGCTAGGGAAACATGGACCAAAACCACTGAACCTGATACCATGAGCCCCAGTGAACCTTTCTTCCTCTAAGTTGTGCCTGTCAGGTATTTTGGTCATAGCAGCAAAAAAGCTGACTAAAACACCTGACGACTTAATGAACCTTCTTTTAATTGTTCTTATGAAAAATAATGCACCAGGAGTGTCAAACAACCAAATTACACATGAACTTCTGGAAATGAAATGAAAGTACTTTCAAAAGTGGAGACTGTTTGGAGAACAAGCACCTGCGTCTAATTTCATTTTTCTTTCTGTCTTTTTTTTTGGTACTAGGGATTGAACCCAGGGATCTTGTACCTCTGAGCCCTGTTTTATTTTTTCTTTTGAAACAGGGTCTAAGTTGCTGAGGCTGGCTGTGAACCTGTGATCCTCCTGTCTCAGCCTCCCAAGTACTGGGATCACAAGCATGTGCCACCACACCTGGCCTAATTTCTGACTGTATGAAAAATTTCTGCCTCCAAGAGCAATGACACTGGAACAGCAACTAAGATGCTGCCAGAGGGCAGAGCTATGAGTGTGTACACAGAACTGCCCCCTCGTTCTAGTCCGAGCAACTTCCCACGTTTAATGAGAGGCGTGGTCGAGGTGTTATGACCAGTAAGTGAGAAGAGCAGTGTGAGGGCTTCAACAGTGCAGTATTCACGGACTGCATCCCTGATACTCATCTGCTCGCCCTTTAGACCTACTACTAACTTGTCCATTAAAACAATAGCAACAACGGTGACTACAACAGCAGCAAACAGTGGTTCCATCTTCTTTCATTCATCTTAAAAGTCTTTCCTATGTTTCATCCCCTTGTATTTACTATTCTGCTTTGTTTCCAAGAAGCATATCAATTCAAATTTCAAGGAATGGGAGCTGGGAGTGACCCTCTGTTATAGTACACACCCAGAAGGATGTATCATTCCTTCTACTCAGTGAATTCCCCATCAATAGCCCTGGTGTCCCTTAGGCAGGAGCTAAACGCGGTAAATGTCAGCAAATGAACTGTCTAGCACAGAAACCAAAATCCACCAGGGAAAAGGGCAAACCACTAACATATTTTCAGTTATGACCAGATCAGATTGTAACTGCTTAATGATTAAGAACTTGGGGGGGGAGATAAAGTACTGAAATCTTCTTTGAAAATAACTGTGTCAGAATTTCATGGAAAAATATAATAATAAAACTTGAAGCTGGGCATGGTAGAGCACACTTGTAATCCTAGTACTTGGGAAGCTGAGACAGGAGGATTGCAGGTTTGAGATCAGCCTCAGCAACTTAGAGAGACTCTCAGTAACCTCACTTGAAACAGTGAGATCCTGTTTCAAAACAAAAAATAAAAAGGGGCTAGGGATGTAGTTTGGAGGTAGAATGCTCCGGGGTTCAATTCCCTGTAAAACACACACACACACACACACACACACACACGCACAAATAACAAAACAAAACAACAACAAAACTTGATGTATGTGGGACTACAAAATAGACATCGCACTAACATCCATTTAAATACACACACATACACACTCACACATAAAAAGGGAGCAAACTGAGCCGGAAATAGCATTTGACACTGGATTAAGATAAAATGGAGCAAACTCCTTGAGGGCAAGAATTACACATGTGTGCCTTTGGACTAAGAGATGCAGTGTATAGCGCATGGCTAGACTGGGAGGCTCATGGATCTGAATTCTAGTTCTACCATTGGCTGGTTGTGTGACTTAAACAAATGACCGAACCACTCTCTTCTCAACTTCTTCATCTGTAAAGAGGACACAGTTGCTGGGCATGGTGGCGCACACTTGTAATCCCAGTACTTGGGAGGCTGAGACCGGAGGATCCGGGTTCGCGGCCAGCCTCAGCTATTTAGTGAGGCCCTCCGTAACTTCGTGAGACCCGGTTTCAAAATAAAGGATAAAAAATAGGGCCGGGGGTGTAGCTCGGAGGTAGAAAGCCCCTGCGTTCAATCCCCGGTACCGCAAAAAAAAAAAAAAAGAGGACACAGTTATTCCTGTTTTTTTAGGAATGCAATGAAGAAAGCACTTGGTGCACAACACTTCTTTGCATATTCTGCTGCATCAAATATACACACGTACTGCTAGCACATTATCCATGTTCAATAAACAATTGTCTTTGTTGATGCTTTGAATGTTTCTTTTTTCTTCTCACCTCACATGGATTACGGTTTCTCTGAAGTTTTTGTTGCGCTGAGTGAGGATGGAACCCTGGTCACAGGTATGCCAGGCAAGTGCTCTACCACTCAGCCAAACCCCCAGTCCTCTCTAGGTTCTGACACGTTTCTTGTCATACGCCTTCGGGAAGGAAGCTACCCACAGACACAGTGCACCCAAATGAGAGAGTAAACAAGCAGAGAAACACAAGGAATCCAGAAACAGGGAACCCGTAAGGACAGGGGTGGAGGGGATTCCAAGGACAGTGGCAGAGTGGGTAGGAAGACAGTGCTATCAGCAGGCCTGGATAACACCCATCAGGATAGTTGTTGGGGACAGAAGGATCCTGGAGAGATGAGTCCAGGAAAAGAAAGAGAGAAAATAGATGATCTGAGAAGAACCACAGAGTGGAAAATGCATTGAGAGATGTTTTATAGAGCTGCTAGATGGTAAGAGAAGACTAGTTAGGTAGAATAAAAAATACCTTCATAGGTGAAAAAGAAATTAAGCACTGAACTTCTGGACAGGAATTATAATTACAATAGACTGCTTATCTCAACAGTAAATATTATTTTATCTTTTCATCAATTCTGAAAACATTGGTATGGACTTCACTGAGTGTGTGTGTGTGTGTGTGTGTGTGTGTGTGTGTCTGTCTGTGTATGTGGTTCTGGGGATTGAACCCCGGGGTATTCTACCTCTGAGCTACACCCAGCCTTATTTTTTATTTTTTAAATTTTGAAACAGGGTCTCACTAAGTTGATGAGGGCCTTGCTAAGTTGCTGAGGCTGGCCTCAAACTTGTGATCCTCCTGTCTCAGCCTCCCAAGTACTGGGATTACAAGTGTAAACCACCACTCCTGGCTGATTGAATATATTTTCTAACCATATAGTGACAAAGAGGGAGGAGAAATGGTTAGAAATAGAACTAAAATATCTACTGTAAGATATAATAGATGCCAGGCATGGTGGCACGCACTTGTAATCCCAGTATTTGGGAGGCTGAGACAGGAGGATTGCAGGTTCACGGCCAACCTCAGCTACTTAGTGAGGCCCTCTAAAACTTAGTGAGACCCTGTTTCAAAATAAAGAATAAAAAATAGGACCAGAAGCTGGGCGTGGTGGCGCACACTTGTAATCTCAGTACTTGGGAGGCTGAGATGAGAGGATCTACTGCAAAAAAAAAAAAAATAATAGACATTGCCTAAAAGAAATAAATCAACAAGTAACAGGTAGAGATACATTTAGAAATATGATGATAAATACCACGAGAAGCAACTTTTGGAAAATGATGAAAGTGGGTTCCTCTAGAGACTAAAAAGAGTAAAGGAAGAAGGGCTAGGGAATAGCTTTTGCATTTAGCATTACTTGACTTTTAAAATTATGTGCATGTGTTACCTTAATAAAGTAAAAATCAAATTTAAAAATGAGAACAGTAATGGCATTTGGAGTCAGAATTGCAGAGTAAAATTATAACAAAGAAAGTAAGTAAGGCTGGGTGACTAATGGGAAAAATACTTAGCAACGAGTTTGTGTGTGTGTCTCTCATTCCCATGCTGCTCCCACACAGCAAACTTCTTTCATCACATTTCTGATAGCAGTGAGAATGGTTTGCTGCATACAGGCAATGCTCCAATATTGTCATGTGATAAATAATAAACCAATTGCTGACTTTTTTCATGATGATTTTGAGTGAGCCTTGGTCTGGAGAGAGAGGTGTCACAGATGAAGTTTATAGTTTTGTTCTATATGCATACAGGGTTGTAGAATTACAGCATATTAAAGGTTTTGGTAAACTCTCCCTGAAATCTGATTCTGAGATAGACACTCCTCAGGTCTAATCAACTTTACATAATGCCTGAGTTCATCAGAAACTCATTCCAGACAACTGATATTGAGTGAGGCCATTTCATGAGCATTTTAAGTATGCATTCCTATAAGGTCAATAAACCCTATTCATGGGTTAAGTGGAAGGTGCCACAAGGAAACCTTGGAAAGGTAGGGCACTGGGTGGGAAAGAAGTGTTTTTGCTAAAACAAAGTGTGAAAAACATTGAAATAGATCTTTGGAAAACATTACATTTGAAACCATGTTATCGCAGCTTCCCAGAGAAAAGTAATCTTTACTGAATTAAAGTCTAATATTTTGGCCTCAGATTTTATAATCCAGCTTAAAAACAGAAGCATCAAAGTAAATGGTGTCATGGTGTCTTTTCAGAATTTCCAGGGGACAATGTCCATTATGTGACCTAATTCCCCCAATGATAAATGGATCATTGAATTCATTTTCACGAAAAAGGTCGCCTCCATTGATGAACTTGTATACTTTCTTTTATATTTACAAAACAAAACATCTATATCCCCACAGAGTTTCTTTTTGCCTTTGTTGCCTTGAAACTCAGAGTTAAATGAGGGGTCAGTTTTGGAAATCACCTTTGCAGGTGTCTACTTGCACCAATTTGTATTAGTTTATTGGAGAGTCATTACTTTGCAAAGAGAAGCAAGCTAACATTTGGGAATTGCCTACAAAGTGCAGGCCCTGTGTTTGTTGAATGCCTCATGGGTTGTTTCACGGAAAATTTTCAACAATCCTGCCTGTAAACTAGGTGTTGTCATTTTCATTTTACAGGTGACACAGTTAGTCTCAGGGAATTTAAGTAACTTGGCCAGAGTATCATCATTAAGATGCTTACAACATGTTTGGAGGTAAATAATGTGTAAATTCTCAGTAATATATATTTTATATTTAGATGATTTTAAAAATTATCCAAACTCATTTTATTTCCTTTCCTTTGATTTTAAGACCATGTAGCCTATCACTCCTCCCAAACACACACCTATAACTTCTTTCCCTTCTTTCCTTTGCATTCCCTCTTTTCTTTCTTTCTTTTTTTTTTTTTTGCGGTACCGGGGATT
>PVJS01030930.1:0-23767 GCA_004027185.1 Glis glis | reverse complement strand
AAAAAAAAAAAAAAAAAAAAAAAAAAAAAAAAAAAAAAAAAAGACTTCCCTGGAGAGAGAACACTTCAAACTCCTATCAGTCATACACACCTCATATGAAGGAACAGATTTTAATAAGGAGCATCAGGAGTATTTTAATAAAAGTAGAGGAGAGAGTTGTGACAACAGATGTCCTCTCAGTCTGGCTTTGTCTGGGCCCACATGGTGGAAGAACTAGTTTCTTTAAAAAGCAATTGATTCTAACCTTTGAAAGGTTTTGCTGAATAATTGTTTTAAGTGGCTATGTTCTTTCCAATTGTAGAAAGTTTTCTTAAGAAAAAAAAAATAGCCAAGACCGTGCAACCATGGAAATACCAAGGTCATCATTGGCTTTGAATTTAATAGCAAAGTTAAAGGCTAATGGTTTGACAAGTCCTCACCCATTTTTCTTCCTGAATTTAAAACTTTTTATCCAAACTGACCTCTGTCACCAAAGTCACTGCTAGTGCCCCAGGGAGTCCATGATGCTCATCTTGCCCAGCCCACCTGTATCCTCCCACACATCTCAGGAAGAAGGCAGGGAATGGTGTGAGCAGTTGCACCCGCCTCCTGGCCATGACCGTCCCACTAAACCAAAGCCTCAGATATTTTTCTCTTGCCCTGAAAGATGTCGGTGCTAAGGCCCCCCGCCTTAGCAGGGCTCAGATGAATCACTGAGAAAACATAATACAAACCAGAGCCTTTTGCCAAGAATAAGAATGGTCTCCTGTGTGCCTATTTCAGTCTCCAACTGAGAGCAGATAATAATTCATGTTTGCCTGACTCTTCCACGGCCCAGAAACTGCTTTTCTTTATCTTTCTGCTTATTTATTTGTTATACTTTGGGACCCCAGAGGGGAACCAACACATTAAATCTGCTCCATAGCAACTGTATCCCTCTTATTTTAACAGCACCCAAGGAATCATCCTTGCGGCCCCTACAGGTACAGGCTGAAATTCAGGCTGGGTTCTCAAGTTAATTTCAAAAAGTGTCAGTACAAGGAGCTGGGAATATTTTCAAATGGTTGACACCATAAATCTCTTTGTGTGTGTGTGTGTGTGTGTGTGTGGTACTGGGGATGGAATCCCGGGATCTTCTGCCTCCGGGGAGTACCCCAGACCTATTTTATATTTTATTTGGAAACAGGGTCTTGCTAAGTTGCTGAGGGCCTCACTAAGTTGCTGAGGCTGGCCTTGAACCCGCATGCTCCTGTCTCAGCCTCCCAAGTACTAGGATTATAAGCATGCACCACCACGCCCAGTCATCATAAATCTTTGAAAAAATAAGCACAATTTACATCTTATAAGAAGCTAGATTTTTATATCTAAACAGAAAGATTTAAACTAAATGTTTTGAGCCAGGCATGGTGACACACACTTGTAATTCCAGTACTTGGGAGGCTGAGACAGGAGAATCGCAGTTTCACAGCCGGCCTCAACAACTTGTGAGGCCCTCTGCAATTTAGTGAGACCCTGTTTCTAAATAAACAATGAAATAGGGCTGGGGGTATCGCTCAGAGGTAGAATGCCTTTGGGTTCAATCCCCAGTACCACTAAATAAATGAATAAATGAATGAATGTGTGTTTTTAGTTTAAATCTAGTTTGTTTTGTTTCAAAAGACTTGTTTCCACATCGAAGTTGCTCATTATATTCCAATAGGAAGCTCATTAAAACCTAAGAAATTGACAGGCCCAGTGGCGCACACCTGTAATCCCAATACTTGGGAGGCTGAGACAGGAGGATGGCTGGTTCACAGCCAGCCTTCAGTAACCACAACTTAGTGAGACCCTGTTTCAAAAAAAAAATTAGGGCTGGGAGTGTAGCACAGAGGTAGAATGCCTCTGGGTTCAAGCCTCAGTACCACAAAAGTAAATAAATAAGCCTAAGAAACATCTTTGACAAAGACCTTGTGCCATCAGCTTACATTGATATAAGTGCATGACAGGGGTTTGGATAGCAGCATCTGTATTCTATGGATGACCATATATACTGGCATAGCCTTGGGCATAGAGTGTGAACTTCACAACTTCAGCGAGGACCAGCTAGGATATGCAGTTTGTATTTGCCGTCCCCTCTCTGCTGTAGCACCTTCTTGTACTTTATAGGACCCCTTGAAAGCTTCTCTTTGTCCTCTGTTCACAGATCTCATCTTCATGGTATCTTCTGGCAGTCCAAAGCCCTTGCCTCGACCCAGAGCCTGTCCACATCAGAGGGCTCTGGGCTCTGAACTACCTTCTCGCAATGTTAGTTTCAAGACCCTATGACGCAAGAACGAGCTCAGTCTGTGAAAGGCAATTCCATGCCGTGGAGAAGTCAGGCACCATCTGGCAGGATGCTCTTCCCTCTCCCTAGCAACTGCTCCCACATCCTTGTCTCTGGTTACCTTGCCTGCTTCCCTAGTTACCAGTACCTCCCAATCTAGCACACCTCTGACACCGCCCGCATTGATTCTCAGCTTCCCCAGTGAACTCCCAGAGCCTCTCCAAGGTGGATCCCAGTGTTTTCACCTCTGGGATCACAGACCGACTCTCAACATAAACCCTGATTCCAATCCTGCCAAGTCCACAGGGTGTGTTAGTCAAAACCCCTGTTCTAGCTTTTCAATTCAGTGTTAAGACAATCTGATCAATCAACTCAGTGCATCTCTATCTTGGACAGGCATTTAAAACTACCAGAAGCCTTTAAAAATTATTAACACCCAGGTATCAGACCCAGACACTATGATTTAATTGATCTGGGGTAGACACACACACACACACACACACACACACACACACACACACACACACACTTTTTTTAAGCTCCAAGAGTGGTTCAAAAAAACAGGATTATGAATCACTGATCTAACCCAAGAAATGCACAGTGATGAGCCCACTTCCACATGCAAACAATAATTTCTCACTCAAAAATGATTGAACAGAGCCGGGCGTGGTGGTGCACGCTTATAATCCCAGTACTTTGGGAGGCGGAGACTGGGGGATCCGGGTTCGCAGCCAGCCTCAGCTCGCTCTCTCTCTCTCTCTCTCTCTCTCCCTGTCTCTCTCTCTCTCTACTTAGTGAGGCCCTCCGCAACTTCGTGAGACCCAGTTTCAAAATAAAGTATAAAAAATAGGGCCGGGGGTGTAGCGTGGCGGTAGAACGCCCCTGGGTTCAATCCCCAGTACCGCAAAAAAAAATAATAGTAATAATGATGATTGAACAGCTTGGAAGGCTGAGACAGGAAGATCACAGGTTCAAGGATAGCTTCAGCAACTTAGTGAGTCCCTCAGCAACTTAGCGAGACTCTGTTTCAAAATAAAAAATAAGAAGAGTTGGGGGGTAGCTTGGAGGTAGAATGTCCCTGGGCTCAATGAATCCCTAGTACCAAAAAAAAAAAAAGATGCCTGAACAGACATAAATACTAAAGAAGTTATGCCAGTTTACTTTAAACATATATTTCCTCTAGATCTTTTTTATTTTATAATATTCAATCAAATATATTTTAATGATATTTTATAAAAAGCAACCCAATTTTTTATCTTCCAGCACAACTCCATGGAATTGCATCATTACCCACAGAATGCAGACTTTGTCTATGTGACTCGCTGGCTGAATATTATGCACCTTTGGAAACTATAATTCTTTCACGCCTCCAAAGTGCTAGGTAAAACCCCAAAATAGTTAGTTATATAATAAGAATGTCATTAACCTTTTTTTTAATTAAATCTTACAGTTGTTCACCTAGTCTTCCGTCTCTCACTACTCAGTGTGAGGTCCAGGCACCAGCAGCATGTAGAAATGCAGAACTGTAGGCCACCCAAACCAAGTGAATCCAAATCTGCACTTGCACTAGACCCCCAGGAACGTAACTCTGGCTACGGTCAAGTCTGAGAAGCACCACCCAGGAAGCTGCTTTTAACAATCCTACTGTTAGAATGATTCCTTTCAGGGCTTTCCTTGTGTGGCCTTAGCTCTATTCTTCGCTGAATTTCCCTCCGTGGAAACTGGCCCCCTTCCAGCTCCCAGGCCAGGGCTCTCCCACACCCCATGCCCACCATCTGCAAAGTCCTCTCCCCTTCTCTCTGCCTGAAGCCAGCAGCCCATTTCTCAAAATTCCAATAGAGCCTTTCCTCTCCAATACCTTCAGAGCTCAGTGGTTTTCCTGCCTCTAACTTTATAGCACTTATCTACATATTATCCAAATTGGGTTTGTTTTTGTTTTATTATTTAACCCTATTTTAACCAGAAGTTTTCAAATACTTCTGCCTTATCTCTCCCACTAGTCCATAACTTACCTCCCTTTATACTTACCCTGGGGCTTTGCACATAATAGATTCAACGAGCAGTTGGTTGTCTTAGATCTCTGATGGCAAACTATATAACACATTAAACCTATAAGTCTGAGTCTATACACTAGTAAAAAAATTTACAACCTCTAAGCTTTGTTGGTACTAAAACTTCCCACATGCTGAACACAAGAGTTGCAAAATAATGTAAAGTTCTGTATAAATGGGTACTGGACTATAATAACTGCAGAAAATATCAAAAATGATATTTTGCAAACAAAAGTACATAATTCAAAAAATGAAAGCAAAACAACATAATGTTGGGTGCCAATTAACAATGTAAGTAGAAATATATCATATCATTGCTACTGAGGACAACTAATCAAATAAAAATTCCTCAGTTACCAACAACTGCCACTGCCCAAAATGTATTTGCAGCCAATCCTGGGACTATGGTGTGCAAAACAAACTAGGAGAGAGGCCTCGGAATAGGATTTTCCCTATCAGAGCATGGATAGTACTAGAACTTGTTTCGTTTCACTCCTAGCTAGAATGACCCCATGCACTGAGGCAGGAATATTAGGGAGTTTTCTTAACTCCTTTATTACTGCTTTCCTAGACTTCATGAATATTTACTAAGAATTAACCATGTGTCCTGTAGTGGGTTCTGGAAATCTGAAGATGACCAAGACACTTTCCCTGACATCAAGTTGCTCAGTGGGAGGAGACCTATAAGGTCATTTTAACACAGTATGGAAAATATAGTACTGGAATACTAGAGTAGGGTACTCTAATACACTACTAGAGTACCACGTACTATAGATGGTATTAATGGAACACAAGGAAGGCTGCCTAACTCAACCTGCAGCCATCAAGGCGGCTCTTTGGAGGTGCAGATGCCTGCGCTGAGCCTTAGAGTAGGCAAAGCAGTGATCCAAGTGAACAATGAAAAATCGATACTTCAATTAGAGAAAAGCATAGGAGAAAGGGGAATATGGACTATGGAAGCAGAGGAAAAAAGGCATATGGTAGGAGCCTTAGATAGTTCCCATTGTGGGAGGCAGGAAGTGATGAGTTCTACTCCTCCACAGACATAGGGCTCCATGTTAGTTGATAAACATAGGTGCAAAAGACCTTTGGACTTTATCCCCAGAGGCAAAAGAAGCAAGTCTAGACTTGAAAGAATTAATTCAGCCTCCAAGATTGAATATGCAAAGTAAGAACAGCTCTGATCCTACACGAAGCACAACCACATTAAATGCAATACAATCCCAGTCAACATGGCTGCTTAGACACTGACTCACATGTCATCTCTATTGATGGGTGCTGGAGGAAATGATCTCTGAGCTAAATCTTTTCCAGTCAAGATTCTATTTTCTGATTTAAAACACCTAGCAAAATTATGGACCTACCTATGACGTGGAACTATCTTTTTAAAGGCACTAGACAAATCTGCAGGACAAATACCAAGGTGTTATCAAGTTTTGATAGAAAAATAAAGAGTATTAAAAGTGCCACAGAACTAAAGGCCAACTGAACAGAAGCCTGCTTCTTCTTGTTCCTAGCTAACTTTTTTTTCCAGAAAACTATACTTTTTCTCTAATTATAGCTCATCATGCCAGGAAAATTGATGTGTTTATTATTTCTTTGTTCTTTGTATTTTAATTTTAAAAGTTTAATAGACTTTTTTTCTTTGCAACCAACCAGCTAAGTTATTTTCTTTATACTTGCATAGACTCACAGATTTTTATTCAATTTTGATAGGTGAGAAGCTGATTGACTTGCAATACGTATTGACATTTTATGAAATTTTGCCTTAGTATAAAAAAATAAGTTGTTTAGTCTGGATGTTTAAGACCATTAACACAGAATAAAAACACCAGCAGGAAGTAATTCTGTTTGACTCAGGCAGGTGACAAAATAAATTATACCGAAAGTTATATGTAAGCTGGAATAATTCAGCTGCCTGCCTTTTAAAAAGCCATATGTCTCCAACCTGAACCATGCATAGTGCTTTCTCCAATGACTTCTAATATGTGCTATCAAAATAAATGAAACTGATCAATGTAGCCCTCCCCTGCCAACCTCACCATACTTAGATGCAGTGTCTCATCCTTCCATCTCACCTGTGCAGGTATCTTTTGTTGTTGTTGTTGGTGGTGGTGGTGGTGGTGGTGGTGGTGGTGGTGGTGGTGGTGTGTGTGCGTGTGTGTGTTTTGTAATAACATTTTGTTGAAAATGGAGCAAATGCCCATATTTCCATTGTTTTTAGCCTTTGCATGACTATATAATTAAGTAATCATTAGGAAAAACAAAAATGATAATAAAACAGAATAATGATAAAGAAGTGTGATACTTTAAAAAGAAAAAGAAGCAGGAGATCAGATCAGTAGTAAAAGACTGGGGTCAAACTGCAGGATGTGACAACAGGCTTCCCTGTTTGCCAGGTAGATGACTTGGATAGGTCTTTCATCATTCAAAGGACTGTTACCCTGTGTGTAAAATGGGAACAATAAAAAATGAAAATAAATAGAAATAATAATTCCTATCTTATAATATTGTTGGCAAGATTTTTTAAAGTAATTAAAAGGCTATGGTTTGCATTTGGACATGCTTTGTCCCCCAAAGGTTTGTGTGTTAGAAGCTTGGGCCCCAGTGCCATGATGGTAAGAGATGGTGGGATCTTTCAGAGGCAAGACCTAGTGAGAAGCCATTACTGACTTCCTGTCTCACCAGCATCTCTCCCTCTCACACATGCACTCTGCCATTGTGATGTCGTCTTCTCTGAGGTCCCCAGAGGGGATGCCAACATCACACTCTTCTGTCTCTAGAACTGTGAACTAACTAAACCTCTTTTCCTTATAAGTGCCCATCCTCAAGTATTTCATCATAGCAACAGAAAACAGACTAATACAAATGCATCATTTAAATCAGAGCTGGACACATATAAAACTGTATGTCCTAACTATTATTAATAACATCATTATTATTGCAAGGCAACATAATCCTTTAATTTTATTAATTCTTAGGAAATCATTTCATGGAATATTGCAGGGTATTTCATACACACACACACACACACACACACACACACAAAAAAAAAATCTTCCCTTTTTCCAATACTTTGAAGTACAAGGGAAAGGAGCTCTTCTCCAGAGATCATATAATAAAGATTAGTTTCCATAAAAGTATGATACGGCAGACACTGCTGAAAGAATGACCTGACCCTGCTTCCAGCTTCTTCCCTAGTTCCTCTTCCAACTTGGAAGAGCCACAGGACACAGCTCAGCTGGACAAGAATCCTCCCTTCTTCCTGCCGAAATGATACCTGGACTGCAGGAGCCTTCCTGTGACCACTAAGGAAAGGCCAAACGAATCGAGAGACCTCAGTGCTAACATTGCTGAGCCCCCGAATCGGTGCCAACAACAACCCACCTACGGATTTTTCATCCTGTATGAAAAATAAACCTCCTTCCAAATAAGACCTCATATTCAGGTTTTCTAACACATACAGACAAAAGCATCCCTGACTGATACATTTATCAAGTGCTCTTGAGACGCCCCAAAAGACACCTGCCTGCAGCACGCATGCTCACCCATGGTTCCTGACGCCTGATGTCTTTCCTTGGGGTAAACCTAGGTCCTTGGGGTGCTCCTGCCTCTGTGTGCAGCCTTCCTTCCTCCTTTCCCTGGTAAGAATCCGAGGAGCCCTTCCTTCCATTCCAGCTCCTTGCTCTCGGCTGCTGCTCTACTTCCAGCTGTACACACTGCAGGCTCTTCACTTCTAGACACTCCAGGTGACCAGTGGATCTATCACTGGTGCTCCTCCATGCCCCTGACACAAAGGTCCCAAGACTTCCCTTCAGTGTCACCCTGGAATAGGGTGTTCATCTTCCCATTGGAATTGACCTCTTGTCTCTCTCCACCTTATCAGTTTTATTATCTTGGCCAGATTTTCCAGCCTTCAATTGTTCTCAAAAAGCTCTCCTGCCCAGGGAGTCCTCTGGCCCTGCCTGCTTGCTATTGAAGTCTTGTTCCAGCTGTGTAAACAGTCAGACTGGTAAAGGCTATGCTGTTTGTGAACCGTGTTTCTAAAAAGTTAGTGTTTCCAAGGGTCATTTTGTGTTATCGTTGTTATTATTTAGGCAATCAAACTGTTCACTTAAAGAGGCTGGGGCGTAGCTCAGTGGTAGAGCACTTGACTAGCAGGTGCAAGACCCTGGGTTACATCCCCAGCACCAAAAAGAAAAAAAAACCTGCTCACTTAAGTAAATAAATAACATATTTTTAAATTGTCTATGGACTTAAGATAGTATTTCTTCTTTAGATGTATTCTGTTCAGTGAAATAAAATAAAAAGTCAAGAAGAAAACCCACATCATCCAAAATAAAGATAGTATTTTTTTCAGATCTAATTTACTTAACCATTTCACTAAAAAAAGGAACTTGGACTAGGCAATTGATAATTTTATTTTTCTTCATAAATTTTTAGTCCATATTCTAGAAACATGTTTGTTCATTTAATATCACATGGAAAATCATAGTCATCTTGGCTAAACAATAGCATGAGTAAATAGTATCTACATAAGATTTTAAAAAAACTATATTCTGCCACAAGGAGAAAGATAAATTTCATTGGCCTCAGAAAGTCAGGGGATGAACTAGTATTTCAGGGAAATGGTTTTGGAAGATATAGAACCTGTCATAGTTTCTGCTTCTGGAACTAGTAACATCAACACTGGGAAGGCTATTATGGGATATTCCAGCTGTCTGCTAACAAATGAGGCTTTTGAGGTTATGAGATGAAGGACCAACAAATACCATTGTGTGTTTAGTAATCCATATAGACTCCAGGACTGAGATTACCCCAGACAGACACTTCAGATTAGGGGGAAGCAAACCATTCTTCCAAATCACTGTGGTTCAAAATAAGATCCTGCAATTGTAAAGGAATCACATGCATTGTGAAGGAAGCAACTATTAGACACGTCATTTTTCTTTACAATGCATTTTGACTTATAAATGGGAGGGGGTTGAACTGATAAAAAGAAAGGATTCATTCAAATTACTACTTGCAAACAATTTAATGTGTTTCATGTAATTCCATGTGCATCAGAAACTCTTTCCAGATAAGAAACACTTTAAATCATCATAATAATAAAGAAAAGAAGTTGTTTTCAGACAACAGCTTGATAATATGCCCAAGAATGGAGCAACCACATATATAATTCAAGAATAATGTAATCTTCAAGTCACATGTTCCTAAAATAAAGAGCAGACAGCCTGGGTGTGGATTCTGGCTCTTACTGTGCTAATCTGGCAAGTAACTTCACATCTGTGTGCCTCATTATCTATAAAATACAGAGAACAGCTAACTTAATAGATTGGTCAAATAGAGTGAAATGACTTGGTAAACGTGCAGTGTTGGACACATAATAAATGATATGCAGGTATTGATAACAGACATTAATAGCTGGGTAACTTACCTGATGAGTTAAATTTGGACTGACCAGTCAGTGGAAGGAGCCATGGAAACCTCCAGTCTAACCTCTTACCTCATACAAGAAGAGGCCCTAAAACACTCTTCACACACAGAGAAAAAGGTGGAACTACCTCCTTGTAATCCCCACCTTGAATTCTAAGCCTGAAATAATAACAAATAAGTCTGAATGCTTCCAGCTGGCTACCCATGCTATGTTTTAAGGAACCACCACTCCCCTCTTTAAGACAAGCATCCTCTACTCATCCTCTGATCTCAGTCCCCAACGTCTGCCTCCACAGCCATGAGTTCATCGGAGCCCCCACGAGAGTGAGGCAGGAAGCACCCGGATGTGGTCTGTGTGGAGCATCTGACACGCTCCTCCTGGACCCTTGACTTCCATTAATTGAGGCTCAAATAGCATTGCTGTATCTTGGCATTCATGTCACCCTATCACCTTATGCTTAGCTTGCAGCTAAGAGAACTCACCTCTTGATCTGCCAAGGCCGGGGCACTCAGCTCCATACTAATATGGATATTTTTAAGCTTAAACTAAAAAATTGAACATTTATCCCTATTAACTAGTCCCACTGGATTATTAATCAGGATAAGTGTGTTTGTAAAATTTGATTTAGTACACCAAATTATATTTTAAATGCCCAAGGGGAAATTGGGGCTTTTTTTTTACAGAGATCATATGATGAAAATTTTGCAAAGCTAATAACTAGCCTCCAATTGATTTTTTATGTAACTATCTTTTAACATATTAAATTTGCCTAAAGCAGGATGCAAATATATTAAGCTTTGGATAATACCATATTATATTATTACAGCAAATCTGCCTTCCTGTATTTTGATTAGGCTAATACTAAAATTAGTTTATTTCCCATGAATGTACTGAAACCAAAAGATTAGCATGTAAAAGAGAGCCAGAAGGCCACAAGATAACTCAACTACACCCACATCTAAAATTTCCATAACATACACGCCTCGCATGATAAACTTTGGTTTAAAACTCCCCTCCTAATTAGACCAGAAATGTTGCCACTACTAGAAGAAAACATAGGACCAACACTCCAACATATAAGTACTAGTAGAGACTTTCTCACTAAAAACCCCAAAACTCAGGAAATAAAACCAATAATCAATAAATGGGATGGCATCAAATTAAAAAGCTTCCAAGCATCAAAGGAAGCAATCAAGTATAAAGAGAGTGCCTACAGAAAGGGAGAAAGTTTTGCTATGTACTCCTCTGATAGAGGATTAATATCTAGAATATATAAAGAACTTTTAAAACTTAATACTAAAAATACAAATAACCCAATCAAATGGACAATTTAACTGAACAGATACATCTCAAAAGAAGAAATACAAATTACCAACAAATATACAAAAAATATTCAACATAATTATCAATCAGGAAAATGCTAATCAAAACTACACTGAGATTCCATATAACTCCAGTTAGAATGGCATTCATCAAGAATACAAACAATAATAAGTGCTGCTGAAGATGTAGGGAAATAGGAACTCTGTTTATACACTATTGGTGGGATTGTAAATTAGTGCAACCACAATGGAGATCAGTATGGAGGTTCCTCAAAAGACTAGTCATGGAACCACCATGTGACCCAAATATACCACTCCTCCTCGGTATCTTTCCAAAAGAATTAAACACAGCCTACTATAGTGATACATTCATATCCATGTTCATAGCAGCACAATTCACAATAGCCAAATTATGGAACCAACCTAGGTGTTGTCAACAGATGAGTGAATAAAGAAAATGTGTTATATACACACAATGGAATTTTACTCAGCCATAAAGAAAAATAAAACTATGCCATTGCAGGAAAATGGATGGAACTAGAGAATAGTATGCTAAGTGAGATCAGCCAGTCTCAGAATGTCAAGGGTCATATGTTTTCTCTCATATGTGGAAGTGAGACAGAAAATAGGAAACAAAAGGGACTTCAAATAAATGAGAGACAAGTAGAAGAGTGGAATGGATTGGGGGAGGGATTGGGGAAGGACAAGGGAGAACTGATGAAGGAAACAGTTCAACCAAGTCCATGTCCATATATGAAGGTATCACTACCAATCTCACTAACATGGAGGGGAGAATAATCTGGAGGGAAATGCACCAAGCTCTGTGTGCACGTATGTTTGTATCACTTTGAACCTCACTATGACGTATAATTACAATGCACCAATAAAAGTATTAAAATATTGTAAAAACTATCCCTCTCCCTCCCCTTTTAAAGTGGAAAATATTATGAAAAATTAACTCATAAATAAATATAAAATTCTTATTTTATATTTACTTTTATTCAGTTTCCATTTAATTTGATTCTACAGTCCTATCACTGTCCTCAAGGGATCTCCGTCAGGTAAGGCCAAAGGGAAAGCCTTCTATAGGCTGATCCCAAATTACCTGTCTTGCCTCATTTTTTTATATACTTTTATTGGTACATTATTATAGTCTTATAGACTCACATCATAATGTAGTAAATAGTGATAGTAACATACATGCACACAGCACTTGGTGAGTTTCCCCCCACTCTGCCACTCCCTCCCCACTCCCCCACTTCCCCATACATGATATTGAGATTGGCATTGGAATTCTCACATATGTATACAATGTTCATGGAAGTACTTCCTCTGTTAATTCTCTCTTTCCCCCACCCTCCCTTAGACCACCTCCCTCACTCCACTGGGGTTTCTCCTCCATTATCTAAATTTCCTCTTGTATCCCAATTACTCCCTAGCTTCTGCATATGAGAAAAAAACCTTCACTTCCTATAACTGGTGATTTTCACTTAACATAATGTTCTCCAGGTCTATCCATTTCCCTGAAAATTCTGTTGACCATGTCCCAGTGTCACCCCTGGAGTTGTCCCAACCCCACATATCTATTCTCTGAGCTCTAACCCATACTTCAAACTAATCCTGACAAAGAAGGTGAGGTCTTTTGTCAGTCCTGTGGTAAGACACCCAATATCTAGTGAGCTTGTGTGAGCCTTGTGAGCCAGAGCTGAGCTGTGCCCTTCCTGGGTGCTGACTCTAACCCTACTGCAGACCACATAGGCTTGGCCTTCCAACTCTGTGTCTGATGGAGACTTCCTGTTCCTTTACTGCTGCCAAAGCTCTTCCCTAAGCCCATTTACTTAACAGGAGGCCCAAACTACTTTCCCAGCCTGTTATGAAATTCAGTTTCTGCCCGGGTTCCTTCCATAAACCAGAAAGACCTCCAAGCACCATCAAGCCACTTCCCACTAGACTTTCCATATCAGCTCTCCCTCCCAAGGGGCTTCCGCCAGACTGCAGACTGGTCCCAAACTTACCAGGCTTCTTTCAACATCACAATTTAAACTACTAAAACCAAAGAGGAACTTGAAGAAATGAGATGACCCAAATTTAAAGAAAGTCTCAAGTTCTTGTTCTAAGCCATAAAAGGAATCTCAAATAAGTGAGGAAACATTCCATATTCTTGGGTGAGAACATTGAAAAGGTGACCCTTTCAATTCTTTCCGTTACTGGTAGTTTATAGACTTCATTTGGACAAATATATTTATCAAAACTGTTCTCAAAGTTTATCTAGAAGTAAAATGGATGTGGAGAGCTAAGGAAATTGAGAAGAAGAGTTTTAGGGAAATTAGTATATTTGGATTTGAAAATATATCATAAAGCCACATCATTTATAAAAAGCATGCTATACAGCATAGCTCAGGCACACCAAGCATATCAATAGAGAGGGGAAAAGAGTTCATAGTGTTTGTGAAGACTTACTACATGATATATATGAGGCATCACAAATGAGCAGGAAGTGATAAAAGATTCAATTTATGCTGGAAAAACTACTAGGGGAGACCATTTGAACTTTTACTGCTTACCCCCTACGAAAATGAATCCTGTATCTATTAAGTAAATATGTTTTTAAAAGAATTTTGCAAACTAGAAGAAAATATACAAGGATATTTGTCTTAGGAGACTTTTGAAACTGAAAAACAAGGAAAGTAATTCCAAAGGAAAAGGCTAATAGATTTTTCATTAAAATGATAAAAATTAAAACATTAATTATAGTGTACTCTTTCTACTGATAAAATGTTCATTGTAAAAGAGTATGAGCCGGGTATAGTGGTGCACACTTGTAATCCCAGTACTTGGGAGACTGAGACAAGAGGATCCAGGTTCGCGGCCAGCCTCAGCTACTTAGTGAGGCCCTCTGCAACTTGGTGAGACCCTGTTTCAAAATAAAGAATAAAATATAGGGCTGGGGGTGTAGCTCGGAGGTAGAATGCCCTTGGGTTCCATCCCCAGTACTGCAAAAAAAAAAAAAAAAGAGTATGCTAGCTGCACATGGTGGCACACACCTATAATCCCAGTACTTGGAAGGCTAAGACAAAAGGATCTCAAGTTCAAGGCCAGCCTCAGCACACTTAGCAAGTCCCTCAGAAACTTAGAGAGACCTTGTTTCAAAATAAAAATTTTTAAAAGGGCTGGGGATGTAGTTCAGAGGCAGAATACCCCTGGATTCAATCCCCAGTACTAAACAAAACAAAACAAAACAAATAGGTATGCTGTGCTATACCAGCAGCAACCTCATGTACCCCATGTTTACCTCATCTCTTGTCTGCATCATCTTCTGTGCTTGATTTAATTCTGTACTTTGTGTTCATCATGGCCCTAGGAGCAATAAGCTATCCGTATAGATATACATATAGATTCTATGTAGCCTAGGTATGTAGGAAGCTATACCAATTGCGTGCGCATGAGTGCACCCCATGATGCTCTCACAACAAAATTGCCCAGTGACACAGTTCTCAGAACATATTCCCATTATTAAGAGATCTGTGACTATACTGAGAAGTGAGTTGAACCCATTAAACCTTTGTTAGCACCAATCTACTTGGTGAAGAACTTTTCTAAAGCGAAAAACTCAGGTGTGGAAGATAGTTGGATTCATCTAGGGCTTGGGCTTTTGTCAAACAGATGTGAAGAAGTTATATGGGGACAAAGAGTTTATACGGTCAAAATAGAGACAAGCAATAGGACATGAACTCTAAGCAGGCTGGGAAATGAAGATAGAAGGTGGGTGACAAGGAGGAAGCAGAGTAATTAAGTGTCTGGAGAGGCAATTAAGACAAGAGTGAGATGTAGAGGAGGCTTCATCCAGAAAGCAAACGTCTGAATATAATTTCAGCAATAAAGAGATGAGTGTAGAGTATGTCCGTGGAAGGAGAGGAGGAGAGTTTCAGTGCAAGTGAGTTCTAAGTGAGTCACAGCCCTGAGAAGCCCCTGTCATTGATGTGGGAGTCAAATTTCTTCACCAAGTAGGTTTAATGGGTTCAACGGTTTCTCAGGATAGTCCTGAATCACATAGCAATGGGCATATGCTCTGAGAATATGACAGGTCCTGAGGGTCCACAGAAGGCCTGAAACCAGGTTCCAGAGTGAAACCCCTCCTAGAATGGTGGGAGACTGGCTCATTTAGGATGAGGCGGGACATGAAAAAGAAACCTGAATGATCTTTGATTATCCCTTTTGTAAGATTTAGAAAGGGGATATAAGAGAAGTTCTTGATTTAAATTTCCTGGTTAATCCCACAAACACAAGTTTAAAGTTACTAAGAAAAGTTATGAAACATAATTCCCTGCGAATAACAGTACCAATAAGGCCATATGGTACCACGGTTTCAGTTTTCTGAGATATATATTTCAACAATAATGAAATGGAATCCATCCTAGAATTGCCCTTAGCATGGTGAGAAAATGAACTCCAGGGATAACCATAAAAGCTTCAAATGGAAAAAAATCGCTTTGACATATTTATTTCATTAGTTTAGACAGCTATTTCCAGGTCATTAAAATTCTTTAAACCTATAACCAAAAAGAAAATGGTGGAAAAAAGGGAATGAGGTTGATTGATTCTAGGATAGTGGATAGGATCTACGACAAACCTGTAAATTTTATAATAAAAGTGAATATTGTAGGAAAATTCCAATTGTAGCCTTAGAAAGGCATTCCATTTCAATATATTATTTCAAAGATGTACTTGAAGCACTGAAAATCTAATATCAAACCAAAACTTAAAATTCAGGCATGCCAAAAGCAAAAGGTAAAGTTCTGTTGTACCTTTGGTTAAATATTAATGAAATCGAAAGACTAATTTCATTTTAAAAGTTCCAACTTGTCCAAATGAAAGTCCATTGTCTAAAAAGTCGGATACAAGCTGACATTGCTTTGGAGGACACAGTGTTTGATCCAAGGAAAAAGTGTTTCAGGATTTCGGGTAAAGTAAAAGCTTCTCAACATATAATCCATACATATTTTTCTGATTATTACCCATGCCCTAAAAAACTTGGAAATAGACCATTCGGTTGGAAAAGAAAGAGAGAGAGGGAGAAAACTATGACTGACCTGTTCACATTTAGTTTCTTCTACTAAGTGCAGTTGTACCCATCTTGTTCATCCATATACCAGACCTCCTAAAGTTCTAAAGTCCCACACTATATTTAACATCTGGCTGAGAATACAGATTAACTGTGGTTAACATTTTCTATCTCCTCTTTTAAGTTCAAATTACTGGGAGAAATGATGCTTGAGGAGTACAAGGCCTGAGATACAGAAGAATAAGTATCTGGGTGGGTTTTGCTTTTTTTTTTTTTTGAAATCTATTGCATAGCATGAGAGTAAGTTTCAAATGATCTCACCACAAAAAATGAGAAGTATTTGAGGTGATAGATATGTTAATTAGATTGATATAATTATTCCACTTTGTATTCATAAATCCTCACATCACGTTTTACCTCACAAATATATACAATTGTGTCTATGTACAATAAAAATAAATATACATAAACTTGTGGTTGGGTTTGTTATTCTTTATAGTTTGAAAACTAATTTTTATTTATCCTGTTACATGTATTATACATAGACATCGAGATCTCTAATTGAAACTACAATAATTTGTAAAATATACAGTAAGAATTTAATTTGGTGAGAGCTCAGAAACCTTAACAAAGTCAATTTTTTTAAGACAACTTTTGGCATTGATGCTTAAGATGAGTTTCAGTTTTAAAACTATAAGTCATAAATTATGCAAACTGTTAAATAAAAAAGAGGAAACACACACAAAAAAAATTATTCTTCCAAATCCCCAAGCGACAAATCTGTCATAAATCAGTTTATTTCTGAGTAACATAAAATTATGCGAATTAAGTCAGGCACTGTGGCGCACACCTGTAATCCCAGTACTTGGGAGGCCAAGACAAGAGGATTGCAGGCTTGAGGCCAACCTCAGCAACTTAGTGAGACCCTGTTTCAATATATATATATATATGGGGCTGGGGGTATAGCTCAGAGGTAGAGCATCCCTGGGTTCAATCCCTAGTACCACAAAAAAATTATGCCAAGTATTTCTCTCATATTGAAATTTTTGAAGAGTAATTGGCACTCTTTTCTATCAGCTTCAAAAATTGGGGGGGGGGGATTGGGGCAGAAAACCAACGAAATGGGTATGTATATACATATATAATATAATATAATATAATATAATATAATATATTAAAATATATACATATATATTTATACTGGAGGTTGAACACAGGAGCATTCTACCTCTAAGCTACACCCCCAGCCCCATTTTATCTTTATTTTGAAACAAGGTCTCACTAAGTTGCTGAGGACCTTGCTAAATTGCTGAGGCTGTCCTCAAACCTGTAATCCTCCTTTCTCAGTCTCTCAAGTATCGGGATTACAGGCATGCACCACCACACCCATCTGTATGTATATTTTTCAAAGAAAAAATATACTTAAGAAAGGGTTAGTATGTATGCAAGAGGGGAAAAAAATTACACCTCTTCACCTCATGTCTCAGGAACTATTTAGATGTTTTTAAATTTTTCCATAAAAGATCATCCTCTCATTTTAGAATGAGAAAACTGAGCCTTAGCAAAACAGAATTTATTCCAGGTTTCATTCTCTGAACTAAATAATATGAAGTGATTGTCCAACTTGACACAGGAACAGTAAAACCTTCTCAGACCGGGGTTCTGTAACTCTCCGCCTTAATTTGACAACCTAATCTCTGAGATTTCATCTGGAACACTTGCTGACCAAAATATATTTATGAACTATTCCTGGAATTACTCAAAGGAAAACAATAAAACCTAGCACACTGAGTAATTTTTCTTTTTAGAACACCAGAGTAAAAACTTGAAAAGATTTGATTAAACAGCAGTCTCTTCTCTGGAGATAAATTTAGCAATGATGCTTTGACCAGGAAACTCTCCTGGTGAGATACGTAAGAGATCCGAAGCCAGAAGCATTCGCTTGTCCTTTTCTTCCCTGAGGGGACCATGTGAGAAGGGTCATCTACCTTTATTCTTGATTGCAGCATGAGTTTAAGATAAGATGCTCCCCTCTCGATAATACACATGTAGTTTCTTTGATCCTGGTGTGTCCATTCCTCCAAGTTTTTGCTCTAACAAGAAATTCTTCATGCTCAGAGAAAATCTGTCATAAAATGGTTTGGAAAGTGAGAATATGACTCGGCATATTTTCCTTCAAAATTGGTCATTTGGGAAGAAGCGAGATCATTAAAACATGTCCTAAATATCAAAGGTTTTATTTCAGCAAAAATTGTTTCGATTCATGAGTGAATCAAAGTAAAAAAAAAAATAATTAGAATTTAAATCAACAAAAGGACTATAAAAGATTAGCCAAAGTGCTGGAAACCAAAGACGAGATGGCTAGATGACAATCGCAAAATGACTCGCAAACAAGTTTTTACTTTTATGAAAGCTCCAAATTCAATGTCTTACTAATTTATATTGTTGATTAAAGTGACAGCTTCTCTTCCGACAGAGTAAAAAATAATCAAATGTTTTGCCTTCAACATTTTATATGTTGTCCAGAAAGAAGCAATATATCCCTCTAGTCTTGGAACAAGATTGGATTTTTCAATCAAAAATCTAAGAGAGGCCGGGCGTGGTGGCGCACGCTTGTAATCCCAGTACTTTTGGAGGCAGAGACCGGAGGATCCGGGTTCCCGGCCATCCTCAGCGCTCTCTCTCTCTCTCTCTCTCTCTCTCTCTCTCTACCTAGTGAGGCCCTCTGCAACTTCGTGAGACCCGGTTTCAAAACAAAGTATAAAAAAATAGGGCCGGGGGTGTAGCACGGAGGTAGAACGCCCGTGGGTTCAATCCCCGGTACCGCAATAAAAGAAAAAAAAATCTAAGAGAATCACAAAAATTGAGAAGAAAGTTGTCTTATTCACTTGGAAAATATACTGGTCAACATTTGCCAGATTCCCTATTTTACCTGTATTCTTGCCTGGATGAAGCATCTAACCTTGTCTAAGTTCCTTCAACAAAACCATTAAAACAGTTATATCCACTAGCGAGAATAATTCTTTAGAAAGGTCAAGTTTGGGTGTCAAGTCTTCGCCAGAAGGTGTGTGCCCATGCACACCTCATCTGTGGCCAAGTGAGTAGAATCTTTCTTCTGTAACAGCACTTGCCCTTACTCTAAGTCCACAGCAAATACCTTTTTGACTGAAGTCACTGAAAAACAGGTTAAGGATAAAGTGCAAATGCAGGTTGTGTTTTTAGAACAGGACTGCCTTTTCTTCTTCTTCTTCTGTGATACTGGAAATTGAACCCAGAGCCCTGCACATGCTAGGCAAGTGCTCTACCACTGAGCTATATCCCCAGCCCTTTTAATTTTATTTTGACACAGGGTCTCTCTAAATTGCCCAGACTGGACTCAAGATTGTGATCATCCTAGAGTAGCTAGGATTACAGGCATACACCTCTGTGCCAAGTTGTCTTTCATTAAGATAGAAATCAACTGTAGAAGGAGGTTAAAATCTAGACTTAGAAAATGAATTTAAGATTCAGCGGGACGTGGTGGAGCACACCTGTAATCCTAGTACTTGGGAGGCTGAGACACAAGGATCACAGGTTGGAGGGCAGCCTCAGCAACATAGCAAGGCTCTCAGCAACCTAACAGCAAACCCTGTTTCAAAACAAAAAATCAAAAGGACTGGTGGATTAGCTTGGAGGTAGAATAACACCCCTAGGTTCAATCCCCAATACCAAAAAGAAAAAGCAAGAAGGAGGGGTTTTATTTTTTAATGTACTTTTTACATAAATTTTGCAGGAAATATTGCTGGAATATGACCTATGAGTTTAAATATGAAACTGGGCAAAATCAGAAAATATTTCTGATACAACTAGTTTTTATTCCCCACGTATCACTTCTTGTTTTTCTACTCCCTCCCTCCCTACCAATTTTTAACTCCCTTCTCTTTTTCTCCTTTATCTCTATCCTTAGCTTGGAGAAGGATCCACGATTCAATCTTCTTTAACTTATTCTCTCTTCCCACTTCATATTTCATAGTAGGGTCAGAATTAAATCTCACTTTTTACAATTATCACATTTTATTCTCATTACCATCCTGTGACATAGTCCCATAAGGACTTCCACTCTACATCAACCTGAAATCACATACTCATTAAGTAGTAATATAAAAACTCCCAAGAATCTTCCAATTGTCTTCACTACCTCCAAAGAGACCAAAGAAACAGGAATTTTATGTTAATAAAATTAATGGTGCTTTTTCCAGCAATTAGTACAATCCCTAGCATATAATAGGAGCACTGTATAAATGCAATGAATGAATGAATGCCATATTTCCTACATTTGTATAAGAGTTTACACTTTTCCAAGTATTTTATTTAATACCAATTCCTCTGATGAACAAAACATTTAGTTAATTAGAAAGATAGCTACTTTGGCCCTTCACTTTACTGATGAAGAAACTGTGGCTCAGAAAAGCAAAAGAAATTTATTCAAAAATCATCAATAATCACACCAAGTTTAAAGCCTAAAAATATTAATATGGATAGAATTTTCAACCTTATATGAGCCTGTGGACTAGGCTTTACTATAAAGTTACAGTTAAGGTAAGCTAGTTATTGCTAGTTATTTTTATTATTCTGCATAGTCCCAATATTACATGCATATGGATGGGTGAAAGAATGGATAGACAAAAAGATATAGAAAGATATTTAGATCTGTTTATGTCACATGTTCTAGACTATTAGGATATGGGAGGGACCTCACATATCTCTACTGTCTCTAAGCAGTACATTAAATTAAACCAAATTACTCAATTCCTTATAAATGTTAATATATATAATTCAAAGATCAAAGATTTCTAAGAACTATTTAATCTAAGACAATATACCCTTCTGCTATTGCTTCATATTAACACTCCCTTTAAAAAAAACATTCCTGACCTAAACCTTCCTCACACGTGACACGTCTGTGCACGCACGCGCACATGTGCACACACTGTTTCTTACAATGCTCATCACGACTCGCAGCCTCGTATTTTGGCCCTCCAGATGGCCATGGGTTCTGTTCACACTGAACCCCAAGCTTCCTCTTTCTAATTGCTGGCTGCCAGCAGGAGCTGTCTGTGGCAGCTGTTCCGCCGCGGCCAACTGCAATACCCCCTCGCAGGGCCTCAGTGGCAGCACAGTGTTCAGGCTCTTCTTCCACCTCCTAACCTCATAGTCATTACCACTCCCTGGTTATCTATGCAGAAAGGGGAAAGGGGCAACATTAGTCATTGAAAATATCATCATCAAAGGAAAATTATTTGAAAGAACAGGAATTATTATACCAGGTAAGACCTGTGATCTGTTTGGTTTGTTTTGTTCTGTTTTAGTTTTGGTTTTTTGTTTTTGTTTTGTTTTATTTTGTTTTGGTCTCTGGTGGAAGCAACTAGAATTGTGGAAAATTTTGGTTAACAAGGTAAGTTGTAGATTTCTGATTATTCATTTATTATTTATTCAATGATTTTTAATAAAGAGCATAGAATATATATGACTTCGGCTAAGTGGCAGGGGGTACAAAGAAGTGGGGGGCGGGGTAAAAGGAAAAAGGAAGGAAGGAAGGAAAGAAGAGGGAAGGAAAGAAAAGGAAATGCAAGTCACTGTCTCCAAGGAAAATAAGTCAAGACTTCTAGCTGGCTAAAAAATAAAGACATGCTCACTTGGGGGAGGGGTGATTTCTGTAATCCCAGTAAGCGTGCATGCCTGTAATGCCAGTATTTGGGAAGCTAAGACACAGGTTAAAGGCTGGCCTCAGCAACTTAGCAAAACCCTGTTTCAAAATAAAAAGTGCTGGAGGTGTAGCTGGGAGGTAGAATGCCTCTGGGGAAGGAGGAGGAGGAGGACGATGTGGAGGTGGAGGAAGATGAGGAGGAGGAGGACTGTTCTATTGGGCTCTGTGCTTCTGTACTTGGAAGCCCCTCTGCCTTTGTAGCCCTTCACCCTGTCCTATTCCTGATACCATCCTCTACCCTATCCTCCTGCCTAATTAATGCTGATTCATCCTTAAATCTCCAGTATTGCCTACTGGAAACCTTCCCTAAACTTACCTGCCAACCACAATGGTTGCACCTTCCAAGTGAATGCCATCTATCATAACATATAATTTTTTTTTTTTTGCGGTACTGGGGATTGAACGCAGAGGCGTTCTACCTCCGCGCTATGCCCCCGGCCCTATTTTTTATGCTTTATTTTGAAACCGGGTCTCACGAGGTTGCAGAGAGCCTCACTAAGGAGAGAGAGAGAGAGAGAGAGAGACAGAGCGAGAGCTGAGGCTGGCCGCAAACCCGGATCCTCCGGTCTCCGCCTCCCAAAGTACTGGGATTACAAGCGTGCGCCACCACGCCCGGCATAACATATAATTTTTAAGTACTTTATATTTCAATTATTCTATGTTATTTTAATTATATTTAATGTAACATTATACTTAAATATTATACATGATATAATAAATTATATGTTAATCATTTAATTTTATTTAACATATATATTGTTGATTTTAATTATTTACTCTCTGTCTCCCCAGAACATAATACTATGCCTACTTTTTAGGCAATCCCCAATAAATGTTCCTGAATAAAGAAATGAATTAGTAAATTATAGATGTAAGACAAAATCATGTAAGCTTTTAGTGGTTAAAAATGCAAGCTTTAGTCAGATTGCTGGATTCAAATCTTTTGCCATTTACTGAGTAAACCTGAACAAAGCATGGAGAATAAAGTTGCCTCGAGATTTTTGGTAAGGATCCTGTGAAAGTTAATTTTTTGTAACAACTTGACTAAGCTATGGTGCTCAGTTGTTTGGTCAAATACCAGTCTAGATGTTGCTATGATTAACATTTCAATCAGCAGACTAATGAAAGAAGATGACCCTCCTTAATGTGAATGGGCCTCAGCCAAACAGTTGAAAGCCTTAAAAGACTGAAATTTTAAGAATATCCTCAAGAGAGCAACACAGAAACCCTGCTTAAGTTCCAGAGCTTCCAGTCTGCAGCCCTATGGAATCGCACTCAAGACTGCAACATTGGCCAGTAAACATATGAAAAAATGTTCCACATCATTAACAATCTGGGAAATGCAAATCAAAACTACCCTAAGATTCCGTCTAGCTCCAATTAGAATGGCAATCATCAAGAAGACAGACAAAAATGCTGGCAAGGATATGGGGAAATAGGAACTCCAACATACTGTTGGTAGGATTATAAATTAGTACAACCCTTTGATGATCAGTATGGAGGTTCCTCAAAAGACTAGGAATAGAACCACAATATGATCCAGTTATATCACTCCTCAGCATCTTTCCAAAGGAATTGAGGTTAGAATACTATGGTGATCCACAAAGAAGAACAAAATTACATCATTTTCAGAGAAATGGAGAGACCTGGAGAACATTATGCTAAGTGAAATTAGTAAGTCACTAAGAGTGAAAAGTCAGATGTCCCCCCTAATATGTGGAAGCTAGATAGAATGGGACTTAGAAGGGACTCCTGACAAAGAAGAAAACTTTAGATGAACAAAGAAAGTGACCTAACTGAGGGAGTCGGGAGGGGAGTGGAGGGAAACACACTATAGCACATGATGTATATACACAAACTTATAAGAC